>PVIR01004504.1:47841-78942 GCA_004026965.1 Petromus typicus
ACTCACATCACAATCCTCCTGCTTCTGCCTCCCGAGTGCTGGGATTACAGGCGTGAGCCACCACGCCCGGCACTGTGGTATGTGGTACTGGTTGCTGCTGGGTGTGGGTCTCCACACCCAGTATTGTTATGTGGTTACCGGGGAATCGAACCCGGGCCCTTGCGCTTGCAAGACAGGCGCCGGAACCACTGAGCTAACTGCCCGGCCCCCTATTTTTTTTTTTTTTAACCCCCTCCAGTTATTCTGGTTTGAACCCAGGTTAAGAACCACTTGTGTTAGCAAAACTCTGGCTCTTGTCAAAGGCCTGTTTTCAGGTGGGGGTGGTAGAACACACTTGTAAACTTAGCTACTTGGGAGGCTGAGGCAGGATGATTGCGATTTTGAGGGCAGCCCGTGCAACTTAGTTAGATCTTGTCCTGATATTTAGAATACAACAAACACACAAAACAGGAGTAGGGCTATAGCTCACACTCCCTGGATTCATTTTTCATTCTGGAGGGTTGGGGGTGCACATTTCCTCTAACTGACTTTGGAACTTGATCAAGGTCTCGTTCTAGATGGACTGTGAATTTGCTTTGGGCCTTGGTGACTCTTGCTTCTTTCTCTGTTTCGGCAAAATGGGGCTTGGATTAAATCAGTGACTTTAACCTTGGATCAAATTGATGGTTCGTCCTGGGGAGGGTGGTGAGGCTTGGGGTGAGCATGTATCCAGTCATTCGGAAGCATTTTCAGAAATCCAGAAATCCATCCTGCCAACCCAGCTTGGAAAATCAAAAGCAGCCTCAGTGTGTTTCATTCACAGGCAGTATGAGTCAGTGCTCTCTTGGGAGGAAATGTTCAATGGAATCACAAATCTAATTCAGTGGCTTTTTTATAAACAGAAAAACTTCACTAATGGTTATTCCTCAAATTCCCTTCCATAGGCTTGTGCCATTTAGTATTCTCATCAGCAGTAAATGAGCATTCTTATTTTGCCAGAGTTTCATCACTTAATATATTGCCAGGTCGTTTAGATTTTTACCAATCTGTCAGATGAGAAAAGATACCTTTGTGTAGTTTTCATTAACATTTCTCTATCATAGGTGAGGCTGAACACCTTCTTATGGTTAAGAACCATTTTTCTTTTTCTGAGAACTCTTTCTCATATCTCTAATCCATTTTCCTATAGGTGCACTGGGCTGTTAAGTCTCTTTGTAGAGCTCTATATATTTAGCGTATCTACCCAAAGTGTTATAAATTGCAAGTATCTTCCCCAGTTTGTCATTTATATTTTCACTTTTCTTTGGGTGTTTCTATTCCCACATATAATTTGTTTATGTAATTAAATGTATCAATTTCTCCCCTAAATTTTCAGGATTTTTAAATTTTATTTGTCATCAGTCTGTTGTGAATGGTTTCTAAGTCTGGTATATAATTTTTTTAGTTTATTGGTACATTTTAGGTATACATTATGATTACATTGATCATTGTGGTGTGTAATTTTTATACCTATGTTCATTTTATTTAGTGTTTTTTTAAATTAGTGTTTATTCTGAATTCAAGTTCCCAGAAGGTATCAGCCCCATGAGGACAGGAGTCCCTCTGAGGTCAATTGCATACTGAGGTCTAGGAAAGAGTCATCTTCCCTAGATTCAAGTGTCGTCATCAGGTGCTGAGGCAAAGGGAGAAGTTGAGTCATCCCCATAGTTCTAACTAGTTCCATGGGGAGCTCTGGAGCTAGGGTGGTATTTGGAAGTGAGGCAAGGGGAATGAACAGGCTTGAGACATGGGCTCCAACATGGGAGGGCACGTGATTTGGACTGGATGGCTCCCCTCAGCCAGTGAGCATCACCGAGAGGGTGTCTCAGCTTTGAGGTTTTATCCAGGGAGATGAGTATCTGTCTCAGTTCAGCTGAAGGGGGTCAGGGCAGCGCACTACAGTATCCTCCCTAGCACCCTTCCCATCCCGTTCACTGCTGTGTTTTCTGCACTGGACTGTGCCTGGCACAAAGTAAATGTTTGTAACTGTGCCTGGGACGTGATTAGTGCTCAGGAAATCTCTGACAGATTAATGAAAGATAAGCTGGAACAGAAACCCAGATTTCCCAGTCTTGGTCCAGACCAAGTACATCATCTGTGGGGGTGGCAGAGAGGTGAGGACCCTTGAGCAGGCCAGTTCAGAGTCATCTCCTCCAGTTCCTCTGGGCTGTCCCTCTTTGCAGCCCATCGGGTGGTCTCGAGGGCCCTTCTAGCGCAGGAGTAGGTCTGAGATCTTAGGATAACCCTAGGTCTTGTGACTGCTCTTTGGATGTGCGTCACCCACAGGAGCTGTTGGTTCTGATTGTTTCTTCTCCCTCCAGCATTCCTTGAAGAAAAGAGGAACCCGCTCCCTGGGGAAGACAGACAAGAAGCCTTCTGCACAGGTACTGCCCAGCACCCCTGTAGACAGGTTATATTCTGAAGGCTTCAGCCTAACTCTGCGTGGCTGGGGAGTCCCCAAAGATGCTCAGCCCTCTCCAGCTTCTGCTCTATCCTCCCTTTGATTTTTTTTTTTTTTTTTGCCTTCACTGCCCACCACACTTCCCAAAACCACACTCTGAGCCCAGGGTTCTTCTATGCTGGGCTTCCTTGGGCCCCGGACTTTCTGATGATGCCCAAACTCAAAGGTCTAGAGTTAGAACCTTGACTTTACCACTTGCTTGCCTTATGATTGGATTGAGTCCCTTCAACTTTCTGGCCTCAGTTTCCATACCAATCCATATCTTGTGGACCTGGTGCAAGAATTTGACAGAGTGAGGCATGTTGCAAAGGCAAGGCACACACAGAACAGTGTTAGCTTCCAGCGGTTGGTGGGGGGAGGGCGGGGGTACTGAGAACATGTGTACATTATCTTTTCCCATCCTCTTCATGGCTGCCTGAGAAAGGCAGTTATTTCTACATCTTACTCATGGGCAGACTGCAGTAGGATGGTGGTAGAAGGGGCCAGGGATGCAGCTCAGTGATAGCATCCACGAATCCCTGGCTTCAAGCCCTAACACTTTAAAAAATAAAGGAGTGGTGGTAGCAGCAACAATAGTCAGCTGCTCTTAGACTCCAGCCTGTGGGTGTTATTCCATCTTTGCTACACTATTGGGACGTGGTGGTGCACACACCTATAATCCCAGCACTTGGGATGCTGAGGCAGGAGAATTGCTGTGAGTTTGAGCTAGCTGGGATTATATAATGAGTTCAAGATTAGCTTGAACTACATAGCAAGATCCTGTCTCCCAAAAGAAAAAAAAAAAAAATCAGTGTCCCCTTAATTGCTTCCTCTGGACCTTTAGCTCCTTGAGGGTCGGGCTCCATCTAGTTCACCCCTGTTTTCCTAGCCTATAGTTTGTGCTCCTCAAAGTGCTATGGCTGGTACTGTGCCAGTGCTAACCTTCTTGGCTGGTATCTGACCCTGTGCCCGTTGGGCCCCAGGAGGACAGCGCAGACCTGAAGTGCCAGCTGCACTTTGCAAAGGAAGAATCAGCTCTCATGTGCAAGAAGCTCACCAAGTTGGCTAAGGAAAATGACAGCATGAAGGAGGAGCTGCTCAGGTACCGCTCACTCTATGGTGACCTGGATGCTGCCCTGTCAGCTGAGGAACTGGCAGATGCCCCACACTCACGAGAGACTGAGCTAAAGGTGCACCTGAAGCTGGTGGAGGAGGAGGCCAACCTGCTGAGCCGCCGCATCGTGGAGCTGGAGGTGGAGAACCGGGGCCTGCGGGCCGAGATGGATGACATGAAAGACCATGGCAGCGGCTGTGGGGGCCCCGAGGCCCGGCTGGCTTTCTCTGCACTGGGGGGCAGTGAGTGTGGGGAGAGCCTGGTGGAGCTGCGGCGACACCTGCAGTTTGTGGAGGAGGAGGCGGAGCTTCTGCGGCGCTCCTCAGCTGAGCTCGAGGACCAGAACAAGCTGCTGCTGAATGAGCTGGCCAAGTACCGCTCTGAGCATGAGCTGGACGTGACGCTGTCTGAGGACAGCTGCTCTGTTCTCAGTGAGCCCTCGCAGGAGGAGCTGGCAGCGGCCAAGCTGCAGATCGGTGAGCTCAGCGGGAAGGTCAAGAAGCTGCAGTATGAGAACCGCGTGCTGCTGTCCAACCTCCAGCGCTGTGACCTCGCTTCCTGCCAGAACACGCGCCCCATGCTGGAGACAGATGCTGAGGCCGGGGATTCTGCGCAGTGTGTGCCTGCTCCTCTTGGTGAGGCCCATGAGCCCCACTCAGCCAGGCTTTGCAGGGCCCGGGAGGCCGAGGTGCTGCCAGGGCTGAGGGAGCAGGCTGTCCTGGTCAGTAAGGCCATCGATGTCCTGGTGGCTGACGCCAACGGCTTCTCAGCGGGACTCCGACTGTGCCTGGACAATGAGTGTGCTGATTTTCGGCTGCATGAGGCCCCTGACAACAGTGAGGGCCCCAGGGATACCAAACTCATCCATGCCATCCTGGTGCGGCTGAGTGTGCTCCAGCAGGAGCTGAATGCCTTCACGCGGAAAGCAGACACAGTCCTGGGGAGCTCGGGCAAGGAGCAGCCGGAGGCCTTCCCACCACTGCCCTCCTTGGGGTCCCAGGGCTCCTCTAAGGAGATCATTCTGGCCAAAGACCTCGGCTCAGACTTCCAGGTAAGACGTCCCAGTCATAGGCACTGTGATGTTTGTTATATAAACTGTTCCACACCATCACACAGAGAGGAGGGTACGGAACATAAGCGTACAGCCTCTGGAATGTTCCACGGTGGGCCCTCGAGCATGACCAACATCCCAGGAGCCACTCTCCCCGCTCCCAAGGATAGCTGCTCTCTCATTTAATTTTCTCTGTGGATTTTTTAAAGCTTTAATGCTATAGTTCCAACTCGCTTGTGTCTGGCTTTCTGTCACACAGCATTATTTGTTACATTCAGCAAAAGTTTCTTCATTCTTCTTACCTAGGTCTGAGCCCATGGACTGAATATCCCACAAGTGACTTATTCACCTGTTATGGATAGGTGTTGATTCCAAGGCTGCCTTTTTGCTGGGTTATCTTTTTTTTTTTTAACTTCCTTTATAATTTAGAATATTTTAAAGCATATTTTTTTTTAAGTCTTTGATCAGTTTCAATGTAGAGGCAGGATGTGTAGCTAAACAGAGTGGCTCATGCCTATAATTCTAGTACTCTAGAGGTTGATGCAGGACTGAGGCTGGCTTGGGCTGGATAGTGAGATCCTGTCTCGAAAAACAGCCGAGAAACCCAGTTTATTATACATAATGGACTTCCAACCTTGGCATCCAAAACCTACTACTTAGGAAAATTAAAATAGCAAAGACCCATCCCCACCTCCTTCCTCCACTAAAAATGCCCTATGGCAAAAGTAAACATAGATGTTTAAAAAGTTTCAGAAGTGCCAAGGTAAAAAGATGAAAGCCTACTTCCCTGTCTCCTACTGGCCCTGCTAGTTTTTTATTGTTATTTTCTGTACTGGAGATAGAGTGCAGGACCTCACGCACATATGGGAAACATTCTGCCATGGTGCCGCATCTCCAGGCCTGGTTCTGCTGTCAGCGGTCTGGAGTGATACTGTCCAGTGTAGAGCCCACTGTGGAGCATGGCACTGTGGGGTGGCTCAGTTGGCCTAGCAAGCCTGCACCACCTTAATTAACTAATTAGAACTACTTAGAATTAAAAATTTAGTTCCTCAGCTGCAGTGGTCACATTTCAAGTGTTCAGTTGTCACACACTGAGCTTGTGTCTCGTTGCACAGATCTGGGCTATTTCCTCCTTGTAGGCTGCCTCTCTAAATCTTCCTGTACATAGTCTTTTATGTTTGCTTTTCGCCCCTTATGCCTACTGTTACTAGACTGTTTATTTCTCTCATCCAACTTCTCCATGTGTTCATTTGCTGTGATGATTCACGTATAGTATGTATGCTTTCTGTGCTTGGTGCTGAAGGCGTCACGCTAAGCAAAACCAGATAGGATTCCTGCTCCTAAGGCCCTTTGTTGAATGGGGAAGAGGTAATCAGAATGTCACGCCAGTAAATGTGAAATCACAAACTGAGAAGAGGGATCTGAAGGAAAGATAAGTGGTTTCCTGAACAAGGAACTTGACCTAGACCCTGGGGGACAGATTAGAAACGAAAGGAATGTGATGTTCAACGATGTGAACTGAGAGGAGACAGGCTGGACGGCAGAGCATTGGGAGCTTTGATCAGTCTCTGAGAGCAGCGGCAGGGATCTTTCCAAGGCTATGCAGAGAGATTCAGCTCTGATAACACGCAGTGGCACCGTGCCAAACTTCAACTCATGCCCTGTAGAGCTGACTTGATCTTTCTTTTTTTTTTTTAAGTAAGCCATCTGCCCCATGTGGAGTCTCCCTCTTGGTTATTAAAAGGTGCTAGGAACATATACATGGTAGTCTGGTTGGCTGTTTCAGAGGGTTTGTGTACAGAGCAGACACTGACAAAAGTAGTTTTTTATTCACTACTTACCTGCTCATTCTTTTTTTCATCAAACTCTGAGCGGCAGCACTAGTCCTTATCAAGGCCGGATCTAGACTACAAAGGTAAATCCAACAGGAGTTGCCCTCCCATGCATAGTCAAAGCTTTGGGGAGTCCGAGGGCCTAAAATGAGGGCTGCATATGGCACCCCTGTGGGGTCTCCCCATGATTTTCTTCTTTTTCTTCTGCCTGTGCCTCTGGATGTAGCCTCCTGACTTTAGGGACCTACCGGAATGGGAGCCCAGAATCCGAGAGGCCTTTCGCACTGGAGACCTGGACTCCAAGCCCGACTCTGGTTGGAGCTTCAGGCCTTACCGAGCTGAAGACAATGATTCCTATGCCTCTGAGGTGAGTCTAACCCTAGAGGAGCAAGAGATTGGCTGGGAAGAGAGACCTGTCAAAGGCAGAGTGATCTGTGCAGGGCGAGTATATGAGTTTTAAGGAAATAAGGAAGTTTGGGCCGCTCTTCTGGTCTAATCAAAGGAAGCTCATTATTTCACCTGAAGAAAGTGTGTGTGTGGTTTTTTTCAGTATTAACTGCCACTGGAAATTTAATAATTTATGTCATTTAATGGAATGACTAATTTGTGTAGCAGGAAGGGAGTCAGTCTCGATATTAGGCTGTTTAGGTTCCAATTGTGGATCTACTTTACCCTGGCTGAGAACTAGGTTTTTCAACTTTCTAGCCTACCAGATGAGACTCTCTCAAGATTGTTGAAAGAGTTGAATACATGAAAAGTGTTACTCAAGGTTGGTCCATGCATGAGGATGAGGGTGACCCATCCCTTGGGCTCAGGGCACCTAAGTGCAAGTCTCTGTTCTGCCAGCCAGCGCACCCTCTGGCCACCGGCTTTCTCACTTGTGCCATGGGATGGGGAGAATTGCTGCCATAGGATTCTCTCATCCACGGGGAATCCAGGGTAATTCTGTGTCCCTGACGAGCAAAGTTTTCATCACTTCGTAAAGAACCTGGAGCAGCAAAAGGCTTGAGTGGACCTGGCTGATTATCGCTGAGTCTCTCGTCTGCGGAGACTGGAGCACGCAGCTCCGCCTCAGCATCCCTGGGAAGGTGACTCTAGTGTCGGGATGGCCTCTCTGCGCATGTGCAGAAGTTCTTTTGAGGTGGGAGGATCAAATTCTCCAAGTGAGGTGCTCTGAGCTTCAAAGTACTCATGCCAAAAAGGGGGAAAATAGAGATCAAAGGAAGGTGTAGTTCAGGGGTAGAACACGTGCTTATCATGCGCAGTCTAAGTACAATGGCCAACACTCCCTCCAGAAAGATGGCTGGGGACAGAGCTCAGTGATAGAGCCCCGGCAGAGCATGCACGAGGCCCTGGGCTTGGTCCCTAGCATAGGGGAAAAAAGGGAACTGTTTAGCTTTTGTTCTCTGAGAAAAGGAAACAGAGCTATTTTCAAAGGCATACTTATAGAGGAAAATTATTTCCTGCATGCAGTTAATTATTGTTTTATGTAGCTGTTCTTTATGGAGCAGTTACAGTTGTGAAGAATTGAACTGAACATTGAGTTCAAGGAGAATACCAGAGAAAGCAGACAGAACCTGGCCCTACAAAGATTTTCTCGGTTTTTTTTATTTTTTAATTTTTTCTATTTCTTGTGATTTGAGGGATTCTTTAGCCCTATCTATCATCTGATTTATTTGTGTGTGTGTGGTACAAGGGCTTGAACTCAGGATCTATCACTTGCCAGGCAGGCATGATGCCACTGAGCTATATCTCTAGCCTCCTATTTTATCTAATGTTTGAGACAAGGGCTGTAACTCGCTAAATTGCCCAAGCTGAGCTCAAACTGAGGGTTCTCCTGTTTCATCATCCCAGAGTGATGAGATTATAGATGTACCACTTTGCCCATCTGTTTTGTTTTTTATTCAGTACTAGCAGTTGCACCCGGGGCCTCATGCATGCTGGGCTAGTACTCTATAACTGAGCTACACTTCTACCCTGCTGCAAAGGTTTTTAATATAAAACAGGTGCTTATGACATACCTCAAGTCAGTGTGCTTTCCATTGCCAGTTTATCTCATTATTGGCTACATAGTTCATGTGTATTTTATTTATTTATTTTGTTTGTTTGTTTGTTTTGTTTTGTTTTTCTAGTTTTTTGAGACAGGGTCTCACTTTGTAGTTCAGGCTGGTCCTGAGCTCAGCCTCAAACTCAGCAATCCTCCTGCTGCTGCCTTCTGAGTGCTGGGGTTACAGGCATGAACCACCATGCTTGGCACTGTGGTATGTGGTACTGATTGCTGGTGAGCGTGGTGTATGTGGATACCAAGGATTAAACTGGGACCTTGTGCTTGCAAGGCAGATGTTGGGACTGACATTTCTTTTAATTTTTCCTGCTTAATTTAGCAATTTAAACATTTCTCTCTGTTACCAGAAATACTTAATAAATTAAAATTTGCTTTTGAGACAGGGTCTTATTGTGCTGCCCAGGCTGGTCCCCAACTCCCCAGCTCAAGCAGTTCTTCTGCCTCAGCCTCCGGAGCCTCTGGGACTATTGGTATGCACCACTGCACACAGCTGCATAGAGAAAAGTGCTCTGGGCTGGGGCACAGTTCAGTGGGAGAGCCCTCACCTAGCACCCACGAGTGCCTGACCGTGATCCCCAGTGCCACTAGAAGGGGAAAGTGCTGGTCATATTATAAAGCAGATTTTCACAAATGGAACTCTCTTATGTAATTCAGCACCCAGATCAATATACAGTGTGACCCACCCCGGAAGTCCCTGCTGTGTTCCCTTCTAGTCACTATCTGGACTTGTAGAAGACAGATGGAGTGACACATCCTCTAAGCCCAGTTACTCGGGAGACAAGGCAAGAGGATATAAGTTTGAGAGCAACCTGAGCAACTGAGCAAGATCCTGTTTCAAAGGAAAAAGAAAAGCTAGAGAGGTAGCTTATGCCTAGAGTGCTGCTGAGGCTGCTCAAGACCTTGGATTCAAATCCTCAGTTTTGGGTGGGGGTTAGTTTTGCCTACTTGGCTACAAATACTTTTAAATACCAATTTCTTTAGGAAATGGGAAATTTTAGCTAGGGGGTTTAGCTCAGTGGTTCTGATGCCTACCTTGCAAGTACAAGTCCCAAGTTCGATCCCTAGTACCCCCCCAAAAAAGGAAATGAGAAATTTTATCTTAAGATCTTATCACATATTGATTGTAATAACAAATAACTCTAACAAAAATTCCCAAACAGCATTGCATAAAGGTATAGAGGAGATAGTCAATATCACGCAGGCATCATTTGTTTAACTACTATTTACATTCAGAGCATGTGTTTTCCTGTCTTTTATAAGGTAGTAATACACATACACTAGGGCATGTACTTCAGGGGTGTCATGCCTGCCTGGCAGGCACAAGGTCCTGAGTTGGATCCCTGGTACCACAAAAAAAGTTAAAATTAATGAAAGGCAGTATCATTAAGTATACAGTTGAGTGGATTTTTACATTATCTATAGATCCGTTAAATATAATTTATTACTTACATTTTTTTTAAATTTTGCAGTTATACAGTGTGAGACAGCTGGGTTGAATGGCCTGTGTCTGTAGTTGCAGTGCTGTGGAGGCCAATATAGGAGGATCACTGAGCCCAGCAGTCTGAGGCCAGCCTGGATAACATAGTAAGACCCTAGCTCAGTAAACAAATAATAAAAACATAAGCTAAGCATGGTGGTGCACACCTGGAATCCTTACTACTCAGGGAGATTGAGGCAGGAAAATTGCACTGCCAGATGTGGTGGTTTCCTCCTGTAATCCTAGCACTTGGAAGGCAGAAGCAGGAAGATGGTATGAATTCAAGGCTAGCCTGGGCTACATAATAAGTTCAGGGCCAATCTGAAATAAAAGTGAAACCCTTAAAAAAAAAATTCCTGGGGCTGGGGATTTAGCTCTGTGGTTCCGGTGTCTGCCTGGCAAGTGCAGGGTCCTGAATTCAATCCCTGGTAACCACATATCACAGTGCCAGGCATGGTGGCTCATGCCTGTAATCCCAGCACTTGGAAGGCAGAGACAGGAGGACTGCTGAGTTCAAGGATCGCCTGGGGTACATAGTGAGCTCACAGCCAGCCTGAACTACAAAAATGAGACCCTGTCTCAAAAAAAAAAAAAAAAGCCAAGTTTGAACCTAGCTTGGAACAAGTTAGTGATTAAACAAGTATCTCAGAATAAAAAGAAGGCTGGGACAGTAGCTCAATGTGAGGGCCCTGGGTTCAGTCCACAGGACCATCAAAAACAAAAGATAACAAATGAATAACAATGAAAGGAGACAATGAACATCTCTGTGAATCAGACTCAGTTTTTTACAATGTTATTTTCTTTGAATAAATATCAAAGAAAGTACCAACTTCAACGTATAATAGCAGATAGACGTGGTATGCACTGTTCATTTGTGCCGATGCTGATTAGGGACAGCCATTGTGCTTGATTTGTACTCAGGGAACGCTAGAGTCAGACTTACTGTTGGTCCTCCTGCCACTTCCATATTTTTGACTACAGCCCGAATCCTTTGTTCTCTCTCTCCATCCTCCTTACCCGCACCTCCATCCCCACCCAAGATCAAGGAGCTGCAGTTGGTGCTAGCCGAGGCCCATGACAGCCTGCGGGGCTTACAGGAGCAGCTCTCCCAGGAGCGGCAACTACGGAAGGAAGAGGCCGACGGCTTCAACCAGAAAATGGTCCAGGTGGGTGATGCGCCTACTCCAGCTTTTCCCAAAACTGAAGGCAAAGAGCCTGAGGTTGTAGCCCTGAGGTAGACTGCTTGGCTAGCATTCACAAGGCCCTGGGTTCCATCCCCAGCACTGCGAAAGCAAAACATAAATATAAATAAACTCAACTTGAAGACAAAACCTTCAGACCCATGGGCCTCAAGAAGTCAGATTGCAGGCCGGGGATATAGCTCAGTGGTTCCGGCGCCTGTCTTAGTGCAAGGACCCAGGTTCGATCCCCGATAACCACATAACAATACTTGGCATGGAGACTCACCCCAGCAGCAATCAGTACCACATACCACAGTGCCGGGTGTGGTGGCTCATGCCTGTAATCCCAGCACTCAGGAGGCAGAGGCAGGAGGATTGCTGTGATGTGAGTTGGAGGCTGAGCTCAGGGCCAACCTGAACCACAAAGCGAGACCCTGTCTCAAAAAACCCTAAAAAAAAAGAAGAAGAAGTCAGATTGCTACAAGCACTGTGGCCGGTAGGGAGTTATATTTGCTGTACTAGGCTATAATCCTGGACTTATCATTGGGTGCCTGTGTGACCTTGGGTCAGTCTTGTTTCCTCTCAGGACCTCCCCCAGAACCCCATTTTATATATAATAGACCCCTCAGGTCTAGCTAATAATAAAGATGATAGTCCTGTAATAGAATGTATTGAGCTCTCACTATATGCCAGGTCTGTATAACACACTTTCTGTACCTTTTGTCCTTGAATTTCCATGCACTCCCCTGTTAGGTGTCCCCATTTTACAGCTGGCACAAAGGCCCAGAGAACTGTAGTGCTTTGCCCACAGTGGCACATCCAGGGCAAAGTGAGGCTGGGGGATTCTCTTACCCAGCACCTAGCACAGCTTCCTAGGATGTTGCATATGCATTCATTACCTCATTTGAACCTAGCATCCTCTACATGGGTTACCTGTCCCTGCTATCAGCGCTTGCTTGCCCTTCAGTTCCTCTTTCAGTGTGAGGTTTTTGTATGGAACATCTGCCACCTAATAGGTGCTCAGTGTATGATTATATGATTGACTTGGTCAAACAGCTGATTCAAATCCCAGCTCTTTCACGGATTTCGATTGAGGCTGGTGTTGCTTTTATGAATTACTTTTCCCTGGGTGGAATGGGCTTCTTGTGGTGGGATCCTTATGAAGTATTCCCAAAAGATATGCTCCGTTTCCTCTCTGCCCTCAGCCTGGGCTGGAGCGGGTGGGTATGGTGGGAACCTTGAACTGACTTTTCTGAAGCCTGCGTTCCCGCAGCTGAAGGAAGACCAGCAGAGGGCGCTGCTGAGGCGGGAGTTTGAGCTGCAGAGTCTGAGCCTCCAGCGGAGGCTGGAGCAGAAGTTCTGGAGTCAGGAGAAGAACATGCTAGTACAGGAGTCTCAGCAGTTCAAGCACAACTTCCTGCTACTCTTCATGAAACTCAGGTGGTTTCTGAAGCGCTGGCGGCAGGGCAAGATTTTGCCCAACGAAGGGGATGACTTCCTGGAGGTATGGCTGGGGTTGGCCCTGGTGAGGTGGGTGGGAAGACAGGGAAGATGAGTCACAGCCCTTCACATCAGTGTTGGCGTGCTTGTGGGGAGACATTAGTGTGAATGAGTGTTGCGGTGACCCTCAGACCCCACAGTGCTGTTGAAGTCCTCAGTAGGAACATGTTGTCTTTCTAAATCCTAAATCCTGGAATCCTAAATTTTGGATTCCAGACATACCTGGGAGTTGGAGTGTAGCTCAGTGGAAGAGTGTGTGCTTAACACGCACAAGCCCTGAGTTCTGTCCCCAGCACCGAACAAAAGAAAAGAACAGACACCAACATCCCTGGTCCTGAGGATTTCACAAGGGGAATTGTGCACCTCAGTGTAGATCATCAAGTGACTGGGGGTAGATCCTTGTGACCAGTGTTGGAATTGGGGTACTGAATCCTTCGGGACACTCCCCTTCCCACCTTCATTATCATCCTGTATATGTGACACTTGGGCCCCTTCTCCATGGATTTCTAGGACACTGTTCTCTTGGTTTTCCTTCTACTTTGGGGGTTCCTTCTTTCCTCCATGAACTCATCGTTTTAATATCTTCTTTAGTGGTACTGAAGGTGGAACCTAGGGTTTTGTGCATGCTAAGCGCATGCTTTATTCATGAACCACAGTCTTAGCCCCCTGACCTTACCTCTTCAAATCAGAGATTCCGGCCAGGTGTGGTGGAATTATAGATCCCAATACTTCAGAGGCTGAGGCAGAAGGATTGCCATGAGTTCGTGAGTTTGAGGCCAGCCTGGACTACATAGTGAGTTCATGGCTGGCCTGAGCTACATGGCCAAATTCTGGTTCGATAAACAACCAAAAAAGATCAGAGTTTCCGGGGCCAGGAATTTAGCTCAGTGGTTCCGGCACCTGTCTTGCAAGTGCAAGGGCCGGGTTCGATCCCCAGTAACCACATACCATACTGAGCAGCAACCAGTACCACATACCACAGTGCTGCCTGTAATCCCAGCACTCAGGAGGCAGAGGCAGGAGGGTTGCTGTGATGTGAGTTTGAGGCTGAGCTCAGGGCCAGCCTGAACTACAAAGTGAGACCCTATCTCAAAAAACCTAAAAAAAATGATCAGAGTCTCCAAGGCTTAGCCCTCAACAGCATCTCTTTGTTACCTGCTCTCACTCCCTCGCAAGCTTTTTTGGACATTAAGTTACAAAAGCCTGTGTCTCCCACAGGCCCTAGATTTTCATCATGTGTGGCAGATCCACTCTGTCTGATTGGCTTTGAAACCACATAGCAGAGACCGAGCTCCTGCCCTTCCTCTAGGTCAGGACGGTCTCTCCTTGCTCAGGCCAAAAGCCATGGTGTATCCTCACTCCTCTCTGCCTCACACCTCACCAGATCTGTCAGCAGTCGCTGCCAGCTGTCCCTACTGCTCCCTGACAGGGTCACCAGCACCCCACCATTGTCCCAAACTGGTTTCCCTCCTCTGTTCTCATACCCTTCTGTCAACCATCTTGTGTTCTGAGTTTTAGCCACCTGAGGCTCCTCCTTGTAACAGGAGGAGCCGTGCCGCTCACAGAGCTGTGCAGCACGGGCTATGTTGCTCCTCTTGAATGTATCTCAGCCCAGAGCGACCTCATGAGACAGACTTCGACCCAAGTGTCACTCCTTTACTCACAGTCCCTCCCTGGCTACCTCAGGGCCTTTGGACTTGTGTCCTCACCCTGACATTTCCTTTTCCGGCTCTTCCCTGCTCATCCACATCCCTCCTGCAGGCTTTGCCAAGTGTCACCTTCTCTGACCCTGTGCAGCCCGTCCCCACTCTGTGGCCGGCTTGCTTTCCTTGTGGCCCTGCCACTATGTGACTTCCACATATCGAACAACATTTTATATCTTCCATCCATTTCTCTCCATGTTTTTCTGTTGCTGGAGTAGAAAGGAGGCAGGCTTTTTGCCTCTCGTTCATTGATGGATTCCAGGGCCTGCTGTATGGTAGGTGTGCACTAAATAGCTGTTAAAATTACAGATGATGAGTGAACAGCTCAATCTGAAGGTGTCTTCCTCATGCTTCACTCCCATTTGAGCCCCTAGTAGGGGCTCCTTCCTGGGTGTGCTGGGCTCCTAGTAGGCCTGGACGCCTGCCTAGCATTCGTCAGCAATGTGTCCTCCACCCAACTCTCATCTGTCATCACGGCGCAGGACTGTGGTCCTTTCAGTCCAGTCACGTGCTTATCTTGGCCCATCCTGGCCTTGGGATTATTTTTGAGTAACTCTGAGAGGTACTCGTGGGCCGTGGGAGGTCAGTATATTTCAATTTTTGGCCTGGATGGTGCCCAAAGATCAAGGTTAAAATTTGAGAAGTCAGCTGGGTGTGGTGGCATACACCTATAATCCCAGTACTGGGGAGTCTGAGGCAGGAAGATCACTGTAAATTCAAGGCCTACGTAAAATACATAGTGAGTTCAATTTAGCCTGAACTACATAGCAAGGCCCTATCAAAAGAAAAAAAAAATAAAAGATTGGGGAGGTAGGTGCCAGGCAAGGTGCCTTTGGTCCATCTTGAGCCCTCACCCCCACTCCTCCTTCCTGGGTGTGCAGCCCCTCGCTGGCCTGGGCTGCCAGCCAGGGTCCCTGACCCCCAGGGCTGGAGCCCCAGGTATAACCTCCCTCCCTTGCTGAATGTGACTTTTAAACATAGGTGAACAGCATGAAGGAGCTGTACCTGCTGATGGAGGAAGAGGAACTGAACGCCCAGCACTCTGACAACAAGTCGTGCACAGGAGACAGCTGGACTCAAAACACAGTGCGTTCTTAGTCCCTCCCCAGGCCTGTCCACCCAGTAACCATCTCCTGCCACCTCTGATCCCAGCTCTGCGCTGGGCAGTGGAGCTACAGAAGAGATTGCCTGGGCACTGGGTCCCAGTTACCTAATGCTATGGGGTACAGAAGTTAATCCAGGGCAATGGTGGAAGGCCACATGATAGACTAAGGTCACAGGCAGGAGAGCATTTAATTTTGTCTGGCATATAGGAAACAGTGTCACAGAGGAATTATAGATAGTAGGTATTGAAGAATGAATAAGAGCTTACGTAAAAGAGGATAGAGAAAAGACCATTCTGGCCCTTTTTGCAGAGATATGCCAAGGCATTCTGGGCTCAGTTGTGGTTTGGAGTATACATATGAGGGACAAAGAAATCAAGATGGAATTACATGAAAGGGGACCTTTATGGTCTGAGATTGAGAACTCTCGGATCCAGTCATAGGTCAGAGAGCAGTGGAGTCAGAGTTCAGGGATTCACTCAGTGAGCAGAAGAGGTCAGGAGCCCAAGAGAGAAAATTTCGAAGCCATTCTGGCCCCGGTAGGGAAGCTGTGCAGCCGGTCAGAGCTGGTCCTAAGGGAGGACAGACTTGCACCCTGGAGCTGGAGAGCCGGAGAGAGGGATTCTCCAGCTCTGCTCGGGTGGAGTAAGTACGGGACTGTGGTTATGTGAGCCAAGAAGCAGCCAGGCCTGGGCTCGTCCTCCCTGTTCCTTGGTGATGAGGCCTGAGGGGACCCGCTGAGCCCCGGGGAGTCCTATGGGGGAGTCCCGGGAGCTCTCTGTACTCCTGACTCAGCTGCTGCGCTGTCTGCAGCCTAACGAGTACGTGAAGACGCTAGCCGACATGAAGGTGACGCTGAAGGAGCTGTGCCGGCTGCTGCGGGAGGAGCACCGGGGGCTGACGGAGCTGCAGCAGCAGTTCGCCAAGGCCAAGGCCGCATGGGAGACAGAGCGGGCAGAGCTCAAAAGCCACACTGCCCAGGTGAGTGCCCAGCAGGGTTCTGCTTGCCCTCACCTGTCAGGTCTGGGAGCTGGATGCCCCGTGGTCTCAGGGATGGATGTTCTCTCCTTATGGCCCAGAGAGGGCAGGAGACTTGCCTAGAGCCACAGAGCAGAGGTCCCAGAGTGGAGACCGGGAGTGATGGATGGGGCAAGGGCAGGAGGCTGGAGGAGTGACTGCTGCACTGGGGCTCACAGGTGAGGCCAGACAGCCTCTGTGCCGGCCTGCGCCTGGGCATGCGCCTGGGCATGCGCAGTACACACTTCCTGCACTCTCATTCCCCCAGCTCTCTGGTCCTTTTCTCTGGTTTGCCCCCTCCACTCTAAGCGGAAGCTTCCCCTCTGTGGCAAAGCCTGGGAGTACAGAGTTTGTGTGTGCCTGGCAGTAAGTGCTGCCCGCTGTGATCTGATGGTGAGCAAGGTGCCCACTTGGGAGGATGCGTTGCCTCCACAGCTCTGCAGGGCTAGGCTCCTGCCCGCTCCAGCCTGGTGCTTTCCCAGGCCTCCCTGGGCACTGGGAGGTGGGTGCTCTGATGGTCTCTGCAGCCCCGATGACAAAAGAGGCTCAGCAGAGTTAAGTTTCTCTCCAGTGTCACCTGGTGCCGTAGTGCCTGGGCCTACGCCCTGCCTGGCTCCCAAGAGTACAGCCACCCCCCACTCAGTGCTCACAAGCCCCAGATCTCGCTGCTCCCCACCTGAGCCTCCCTGCAGATCTCACGGTGCCTGCCCACCCGCATATTGGGTCCATCCTCCTGCTGCTCCCCCTGTCCCACCATTCCAGGCACTGCTGGCCCCCCATCAGGCCCGTGGAGTAACATCCCAGACCACATCCCCCAGTGCTGTGGGAGACATTGGCTTTTGAATTTTCTTGGTCTGGGACCAAGAAAACAATCATGCCGTGCTGGAGTGGTTCCCACACAAGTGCACTGTGACTGCACATGTACATGTGTGTATGTGTGTCCCTCCCCCTACAGGGTCCGTGGGGACAAGGTGGGGTCCCTGCTTTCTAGGAAGGAAGATAAAACATGTTCCCCATGAACCCAAACTGGTAGGAGTTGATAAACATCAGGAGAAACAATAAGAACATCTGCCATGTGTGGCTCTGTGACATGGGACACATGACTCCTGGGGACTTTCCCTCTGGGAAACAAGGTGTTCTGAGGCCAGGTTTCCATGGGGACACTGCGGGAAGGCCTGGGCGCCTGCAGCATGGAGCTTGGCTTGAAGGAGCAGCTCCCCAGTCCTACTGAACGCTGAGAAAGGAAGGCACGGAAGGCTTCTGGGTACCCAGGAGGGGAAGAGGGTGGAGTGGGGCCACCTGCTGCCTCAGCTGCCCGGCTGCTGTCCTCTGCAGATGGAGCTGAAGGCCGGGAAAGGGGCCGGAGAGCGGGCCGGGCCTGACTGGAAGGCGGCCCTCCAGAGGGAGCGCGAGGAACAGCAGCACCTCCTAGCTGAGTCCTACAGTGCAGTCATGGAGCTGACTCGGCAGCTGCAGATCAGCGAGCGCAACTGGAGCCAGGAGAAGCTGCAGCTGGTGGAGCGGCTGCAGGGGGAGAAGCAGCAGGCTGAGCAGCAGGTGAAGGAGCTGCAGAACCGCCTAAGCCAGGTGAGGCTGGCTTCAGCCCGTAGGCCTTGAACCACAGGGGAGAGTCACTGGAGGAAAAGTCCTGGGCCTGTATCTCTTCAGGTGTCGCTAGACCTACGTACTCAGACAGTGTGGTCTGGAGCAGAATCTGTTTCAACTATAGCTGCATCCGGGTACTCAAAGATTAAGAACTTGGTCTTTTTCTCTGCCTCAGTCTCAAGAGTGTCTTCTTCTGTGTTAGCTTTACTCTTACAAACTGTCCCCAAATGTGGGCATTGTTAGTTTCTTTTTTTTTTTTTTCTTAAGGTTTTTTTGAGACAGGGTCTCGCTTTGTGGTTCAGGCTGGCCTTGAGCTCAGCCTCAAACTCACATCACAGCAATCCTCCTGCCTCTGCCTCCCGACTGCTGGGATTACAGGCGTGAGCCACCATGCCTGGCACTGTGGTATGTGGTACTGATTGCTGCTGGGCGTGAGTCTCCACGCCCAGTATTGTATGTGGTTACCGAGGATTGAACCTGGGTCCTGGTGCTTGCAAGACAGGCCCGAACCACTGCGCTAACTCTCCAGCCCTGGGTATTAGTTTCATGCTTGTATCTTACATCTTAGCAAATACAATGGAAGAGTTTCTTTTTCACAATGCTCTAATTTGATAGTCGTGGATCATGTGCCTACTCTTGGAGTCCACCACAACCAGGAACCAAGAGGGAAGAGCCCGCCACGTTGCTATGCTGTTCCCTTGACTTCCCCCATCTTCTACTTTTTTTTTGGTAGTGTAGGAAATATGACCCAGAGCACAGATGGGGGCAAGGGCGCCATCCTTAGGACCTGCTCCACCTTTGTCCTTGTCACTGATACTCAGCTGCCCAGTCTTTTACAAATTTCTTCCTTTCTCTTAGTCTTGACCCTGCAAAATGGAAATAAGCTGAGTTACACCTACTTCATGGCTTCTGTGAGGGCGAAACACACTACTAGGGACATAGCAGGCAGAAGAGGGGAGTGAAGCAGGGGCACCTCCGCGGTCAGTGGGAAGGAGTGCTGGGGTCTGTTAGTGGCCACCACTGATGACCACCAGGGTCCTTGAGTTTGTTTTTTTGTTTTTTGCAATACTAGAAATGGAGCCCAGGGCCTTCCTAGTAAAGTACATCCCAGCCCCTTCTTTTTATTTTTTATTTTGAACATGAGTCTTGCTAGATTGCTAAGTTGTCCATGCTGAACTTGAACTTCAGATTCTTCTGCTTCAGCCCCACAGACTGCTGGGATTACAGGCATGAGCCTCCACACCTGCCTTCTTTGGGATTTGTATTTGCTACCATGATATGGAATAGGTGCTACTTAACTAATCAGAACCGTGACATGAATTAACATAGCAATAGCCACTAGTCCTGTATTAAATATACTGATACCTTACAGAATTCCTACAAGTACTTTCTTGTGTTATTTTCTAATTCCGCCTCACGGGTGGCTTAGAGCTGCTGCTGCTGAGAAGCTGGCTCCTGTTCTGTGCCCTGGTCCTCGGGCTACAGAGTGGAGCCTGAGGTGTGGTTGTGTCACAGTTTCTCACCAGCCACTGATGCACCCTCTTGCCTTGTCCAGCTGCAGAAGGCTGCTGACCCCTGGGTCCTGAAGCACTCGGAGCTGGAGAAGCAGGACAACAGCTGGAAGGAGGTGAGGATGTCACTGCCACCCACGTTCTCTTGGCTTCTGCCTATACCAGTTCCCTGTCCTTAGGGGAAGTGACAGAGGATGCTAGCCCTGTCCCACAGGACTCCTCAGGTCTCAGCCATGACGTCTCTACCCCATGGTTGCATGTTGTGTGACAGGCAGGGTCCTCTGCCAGGACCATCCTTCCATTCCTGGAAGAAACCTCTGCTTCTCTTGGTATCTACTGCCTGTGCCTCTGGAAAGCAAGGTGTCTAAATGACATGTGTGATCTTGGCCCCACCTCTGGGCCCCAGTTGTCTCATGTTAAATGTGAATCAAATTGCCCATCCCACCTAGCCCAGAGTGAGGAGAATAATAAGATCATATTAAGGCATGTACATAAAAAGCTCAACTACATTGTCCCTATTGCAACATGCTAAATAACTAGATGGAACCTTGGTACGGCCATTTGGTCCTATGACAGACAGCCTGAGGAAATAGTGCATCTGTCACTCAAGGACTTGAATGCAAACAGCAAATACCTACTCAGGGGAGCTGAGGCAGGAGGATTTCCTTGAGAGCTCAGGAGCCCAAGTAAAACAGGTTGTAGAGCTGTGCCTCTAGAACCAGTGGAACAAGCCCAGAGCCAAGAGTCGTATAGTCATTGTTGTCGCTATGAACTAAAGAGCTGGCCATGGGGTGCTTTGTTGCTGCTGCCACATTTAGATAGTCATGCTTTCCTTGGGGGTCACTCTTGGGCCATCAGCTGCTGCATCCTGAATCTCGTTCCTAAGGTGGAAGAGTAACAGAAGCTGACCAGTGGGCACTCAGGATCTTTGGTGACATTATTCAGCTCTCTGGATGGGGACACGCAGGCATGGGGGGGCAGGCTTAGCTCTCATACTGCCTCCTGTCACCTTCCTTCCCTGGGCAGAGCTGACCTTTCCTATCTTTCTTCTTCCACAGATGAGAAATGAGAAGATCCATGACAGAGAAGCTGTTTCTGACGCTGAGATTGGGGGAAGCAGTTTAAAGAGGTGCTGGCAGCCCCTTCCCTGCCCTTCCCACAGCCCAGCCAGCTGCACTCACATCCCAGCCCACCTGGCGCCCCTTTCCAGAACCGGGAGAGCACTGGGGAGTAGATTCTGTGGAACCCAAGTCACTCACGGGCAGGAGGGGGAAGTGGGGACTCCATTCCGCAGTCTGATGCTTGTCTTACCTTCTGGACATGGAAACGTGGGTCCTGACATATTCTCACTGACACACTGTTTAGTTCTTGGACTCTTTCTTCTCTCTGGAGTTGGGAGAATTGCACTGGTTGTCATGATGGGATTGTTAGGCAGCATCTACCGGGCACAGCCCCGTGAGGTAGAACCAAGGGGCTGCCGAGACAAGACTCTCGCCGATAGGAAGTCCGTGACAGGAGTGAGGGAGACAGAAGCCCTAGAACGGATTAAAGCTCTGGGAGGCTGGGTCCCTACTCACCAAGTCCTGGCTATGGTTCGTTGAGGACTGTGTTTGGGGGCATTAACTCTGCTTGTTCTAGCTTCCTCTGCCTAGAGATCAAGTATGGGCCCATAGCAGAAAAAAGGCCATGAGGTAGAAGATCACAGGTCTTCAGAACAGCAGGTGGCAGTGAGAGAGGATAGTGGGGCACCCACAGTGCTTCTGGACTGAGCGAGTCAGCCCCGGGCCTGACCCGCACACACCGAGTAGACTGCATGTGTGCTCACTGGGTTATTTTCCACTCATACTACTTTTCCTCTTCTGCTTGTCCCAGGACCAAATCTGTCTCCTCTATGTCTGAGTTTGAAAGTTTGCTCGACTGCTCCCCTTACCTTGCTGGTGGAGATGCCCGGGGCAAGAAGGTGCCCAGCAGCCCTGCCTTTACCTTTGTGAATCCCGAGCCAGCAGATCCAGAGAAAGAAGCCAAGGAAAAGCCTGGGCTCTCGTCACGGGACTGCAGCCGCTTGGGCACCCTGGCCTGTCCAGACCCTGCCGGGAGGCAGATGCAGCGCAGCTACACGGCTCCAGACAAGACTGGCATCCGAGTCTACTACAGCCCCCCCGTGGCCCGGCGCCTGGGTGTGCCCGTGGTCCATGACAAGGAGGGCAAGATCCTCATTGAGCCTGGGTTCCTCTTCACCACAGCCAAGCCCAAAGAGTCAGCCGAGGCTGACGGGCTAGCTGACAGCTCCTATGGCCGCTGGCTCTGCAACTTCTCCCGGCAGCGCCTGGATGGGGGTTCGGGGGGCAGCGCGTCAGCTCCTGGGACTGCCTTCCCCACCACCCTGCATGACTTTGAGATGTCGGGCAACATGAGTGACGATATGAAGGAGATCACCAACTGTGTGCGGCAGGCCATGCGCTCCAGCTCTCTGGAGAGGAAAGTGAAGAGCACGTCCAGCCAGACAGTGGGCCTGGCCAGCGTGAGCACGCAGACCATCCGCACGGTCAGTGTGGGCCTGCAGACAGACCCACCGCGCAGCAGCCTACACGGCAAGAGCTGGTCACCACGCAGCTCCTCACTCGTGTCCGTGCGCAGCAAGCAGATCTCCTCCTCCCTGGACAAGGTCCACTCACGCATTGAGCGGCCGTGCTGCTCACCCAAGTACGGCTCACCCAAGCTTCAGAGGCGGTCCGTGTCCAAGCTGGACAGCACCAAGGACCGCAGCCTCTGGAACCTGCACCAGGGCAAGCAGAACGGCTCAGCCTGGGCCCGCTCCACCACAACACGGGATAGCCCCGTGCTGCGGAACATCAACGATGGGCTGTCCAGCCTCTTCAGTGTGGTGGAGCATTCGGGGAGCACGGAGTCTGTCTGGAAACTGGGCATGTCCGAGGCCCGGGCCAAGCCTGAGCCTCCCAAATACGGTCTCGTGCAGGAATTCTTCCGTAACGTGTGTGGCCGGGCACCAAGCCCCACCTCGGCAGCAGGGGAGGAGAGCTCCAAGAAGCCAGAGCCCCTGTCCCCTGCCAGCTACCATCAGCCAGATGGCATGGCCAGGATCCTGAACAAGAAAGCGGCCAAGGCAGGCAGTGGCGAGGAGGCCAGGGCCACCGTGCTCCCTCAGGTGGGGAAGGATGGTGTCCTGCGGGATGGAGATGGAGCCTCCGTCCTTTCCAACGAGGTGGGTAGGGAAAGTTTCCCTTTTTTTCCTGGAGAAAAGGCTAAGCTTGTAAGGTCCAACCTGTTTTTGTTTTAAAACTTGAAGCATATGATCGCTTGTCTCAAACAGTTCCTATGATGGTCAGAGATGGGGATGGAAAGTCCCAGCCTGGGAACACATACCTGGTCGTCACATGGTCTGAATGCCAAGAGACCAGTGAGCGTGGCTTACCTGGCTGCTTTGTCTCTACACAGCAGTGATCTCCGGGGGAGGGGTGTGCCCCTGCTCTCACCCACAGTGGTCTTCTTGCGTTCCCTTCCCTTCTTGTGATACCGGGGATTAAACCCAGAACCTCCTGTATTCTAGACAAGCACTCTACCACTAAGCTACACTCCCAACCCTATTTATTTCATTTTTGAGATAGAGTCTCACTCAGTTACCCATGCTGGGTTCAGACTTGTAATCCTCCTGCCTCAGCCTCATGAGTAGCTGGGATTACAAGGCTGGGTCATACTTAGCTGAAAAGCTAAGTGCTCACATTCTCTCAAAGGCTCTTTTATTGCACACACACACACACACACACACACACACACACACACACATTCTCTCACCCTCCTGCTAATAATTCCAACAAGTTCAGGCTGCACATTAGTACAGGAATATGTGTAAGTTAGAGGTGCAGAGGGAGAAGGCAGACCTCTCTGAAGGATGACTATGTCTTGTGGAACCTGAGAACAAGGCCCTGAAGTGCCTGACAGCTTCTCCATCTTCCTTCTTTCCTCTTGAACTTTATTTTCTCTTATGTCTTCTTCCCTCTTCTCTTTCATCTTTTCTCTTGTATTGTTAGTGCTGGCTGGGCTGTCCTAGCTCTGGTTTTGTAACATCTCCAACCCAAAGCACTCAGAGACACTGACTAAAACCGGTTCATCCCAGTTTTGATGTTTCTGAAGGACACTATTTGGTCCACCTTGGGTCACATGTACCCTATGGTCCAGTCGGCTGTGGCCAAGGCTAGTGCTATGTGGTCTGCTGAGGACTCGGGTATGGGTCGCAGGTGGGGACGCAGACATGTGAGGTTGTGTGTTGGGGTGTGTTGTGCAGCCCCCGAAGTTCTCTTTCCTTAGTATAGTATGTTTAGGTGATTGCTAATTTTTGCTCTATCATAAATAGTACTATGGTAAACATCTTGCTGTATAGTTTTGAACATTTTAGATTATTTCCGTAGGTTTGAGCTGCAGAAATGGGATTATAGGATAAAATAATGTTAAAGGTGTTTGATAAATGTTGCAAATTGTCTTTTAAAGACTATGTCTGAAGTGGGGGTATAGCTCAGTGGTACAGTATTTGTGTAGCATTCATGAATCCCTAGGTTTAATCCTAAGCTCTGGGGGAAAAAAAGACCACAAGGAATTGGGTAAGTAAATTATTTTCATTTAGTAGACTATTATAGAACCATTAAAAATAAATTTAGACATACAGTGGTTGAAAAAAACAAGTATATGCATGCTTTCCAATGGCAAGATGGATTTGTTGGGAATTAGATCATTTTGGTAAATATACCTCTGTAGTATATTAAGAATAAGCAAAAATTAGTCCAGAAGCTTTGCCTCAAGGCCAGGCCCTTGGGAACTGGTCTGTGGGTGGTCAGAGGTGTGAGTGGTCCAGGTTGTACCTCTTGGCTCCTCCTGACTTCCTTCTCTCCTCCTGCTAGGATGCTGTTTGCGACTGTAGCAGCACCCAGCCTCTTGCCACCTGCTTCGCCCGGCCATCCCGCTCTGCCATCCGTCACTCTCCTTCCAAATGCAGGCTGCATCCTTCTGAGTCTGGCTGGGGAGGTGAGGAGAGGGCAGCACCCCCCAGCGAGTGACAACATACCCAAGTCCCCACCTCTACTCGCCCAGTCCCTGGGTGGCAGGAGGGAACAGTGGAGAGGAGGTGAGGGGCTGTGCCCTCAGCAGCGCAGCTCCCTGGAGGGCCAGGGGCTGTGCCACTGCCACGAAGAGCTTTCGTATCAAGGTAAAGCAGGGTGTCATGCTGACTGCCGGGTGGTGATCTCGGACTTCCCAGGGGCAAACAGTGAGCAGGAAAAAGACCCCAGCTGGGCCTTGGAAGCTTCTGCAGAGACCTCATCAGAACTGATGCCTGGGTTCCAAAGGAAACCTTGTCTGCTTTACAGCCACACCCAGTTCTTGGAAGAGTCCAGGAAGGGTAACACCTCCAGTCACACCTTGGGGGAAAGGAGTTCCAAGAGATGTTCCTTGCTGATTACACCTTTTCCCTGGGAAGGAGATGTCGCTGAGAAGAACAGACTTTTCTTTGGACCCAACTTGGTGTTCCTGGCAGAGCAGGGCTGGGTATTACCACCATAGCCTCCACCACTTTCTCTCCCTCTCCCTGCTGCCCCAGATTGCTGGGACCCTAGGGGCTATGAGAGGGCGGTAGTCAGGGCCAAGTGTCTACTTGGAATCCTGGAGCCCTGGATTTCCCTGCCCATGGATACAGCCTAAACTGGGAAATAAGGTAGGAATGTGGAGGGAATTGCCTTCCTTGCCAAAATGACTTTGGGGAGCCCAACCTTCCTGAGGGACTCAATGAGGCTAAGAATGGGTTCGTCAATCTGAAGACCTGGCACACAGATAAACGCTGACCTGCCCATGCCTGGACCCCTGGGGCCTCTTTCCTGGTGCCCTGAAGGGACACCACGTCTCCGCCGTGTTTACATTCTGCAGCAGGTAGAGGGCAGAGATACTTCCAGTACAAGACTCCTGGTTGATCAGCTCAGGCCAAGAATACCAAGAAGTCAGAAACCCAGGACACAGTAGTAGACTGGGGCAAGGAAACACAGGTCTGGCCTACATTGTTTATTTGAATTTTTCATACTATAAATATTTAAAGTAGTTTATTTTAATAATTTAATTTACCCAAAAGCCCCTAAAGTAATTTATTGGAGGTTGAGACCTGTATTCTTGCCACTGAGACAGTGTTGGACTTCTAACCTTGTGGACAGGCGTGGGGTCTCCCCACCGTGGGGATGAGGTAGCTCAGCCGCCAAGTTCTGGTCTCCTGCTCAGTTTGGGGCCCTCCTCGGGGCTGGGGCTGCAGCTTGCTCCTCTACCCCACTGATCATTCAGCCTCAGTTACTCCTTCCACTCAGTACCTGGTACTTGGCTGGCCTCCAGAGCCGTGTGCAGATACACTAGACAGGTTGGCTGGCCGGACTGACATCATCACTCCCCAGACATCCTCCATTTCCCTTCTTGTTTTCCTCTCCCCTCTGACACCTTTCTCAATGAGTCAGACATGGATTACCACGGCTCCAGCAAGAGCATGGAGACTCCTCCAAGTTCCCCACATGAGAATGTGCAGGAAAAAAGGTTGAACTTCAAGAATGTTGTTTATTGCAGCTTTGCACACGGATCTGAGAGTGTCCACCAGCCCGCCAGCCTTTTCACCAGCCTGTCTCCTTAGCCTTATGGCCTCTCGTGGCTCTTCTCCCAGCCTCAGCTCCACTGCCTGGCCTTTCACACGCCCGTGTGAGCCACCAATGCCGTCTGATGGAGGGAAGTGTAGTGTTTTGCCGTACGGTGAGGAGGGCCTCGCATCCTCCCCCTCAGTGCCAGTGAACCTATTTTGGTTGCAATATGCCCACCTCCCCTCTGCCAGCACACAGATGTGCAATCCTCCCGCCACTGCTGGGAGCCAAGAGCCACATCCCAGGATGAATAGGCTTGTCTGCAGAATTCCCCAGTGGAAAGGCTGCAAGCCTGCAGCATTGCTAGTCTATCCCAAGGAGGCAGACAACGGCTTGCACTCGCGCCTGCCAGTTCCCAGTGTGCCCTTTCAGGGGCATCTGGACAGATCCCCCAAGTCTTTTATCCCCACTCCCTATGGGCAGCATGTCCATCCTGCCAGCTGCTCCCTCATACTCTAGTGACTTGTGTGGGCAAAGCGGGCGGCCCGTGGAGCCGTGGCCAGCGCCCCTCTGTGATACTGCAGCTCCCACCTAAGAGACCTTCTGCTACCTCCCAGAGCTGCAGAAGGTCAGGGAGGCTACACTGTCAGCCTTGGGGGAAAGATGCCCTGAGGCCCAAACCCGGAGGCCTGCGGGCCACTCAGCCTTACCATCGTCCTCATCTGAGATTGTCATGCTATCTCTGTCGTCATAACTTCTGGCCCCAGTGGGTGGTGGAGGTTCCAGGTCTTGGTTTTCAGCGAAGCCCCAGTTTCTCCTCCGTGGCACACCACTGTGCAAGGCCACTTGTCACTGTTCTACAGAAGCCTCTGGATGTGGGGCTTGATGAGGTTTTGAAAATGTTCTGTGTAAATATTGGTTTGGTTTAATTTTTTTAGCATTTTACTTGGTAATTGGTTGTGTTTTCTTTCTTGGGGTGGGAGGGTTGGTTTGTAAAAACTCTCTGCTCTTTTGCAATGTGATTTCTAAGTTTGTTTTCTCAAATGCCTTTTACATCTTGGTAACATTCCCAAAGCAGAAACTGCCTGACCCACAACAGGGACTCCCCAGAGGACTAGGAGTCCCGAGATGGAATGCTGCCCTTCTTCTCCTCCTGCTCCTCTCTACCTTTTTACCACTACCCCTTCTGTCTTCTCTCCTGATCTTCTTTTCGTCCTCTCTCTCTCTTTAACCAAAGTCCCAAGGAACCCTGGGGTCCCACTCCCCTGCAGACTGCTGGGCTTGGGTCTGCAGGTTGGCATCTGCTGGTTGGGGGAAAAGGTGAACCTTTGCATGGTTGACCTCACACTAAATGACTTTCTTTTCTTATACCTGGCCTCTTCCAGAGCCAAATTAAACCCTCCCGAGTGCAGTGGTGTCTGTATTTGAAATGAAAACCAACTTTAATACATCAGTGATTAGATGCACCAGGCACCAGGGTCCAGTTCCTGTCTCTGCCCACCTCCCCGCTTCTCCTGGTCCTTTCCTCAGCAATGGCTGAGCTGCAAGAGGACTGCTGTGTGAGCTCAAAATGGGTCCCTTCCCTTGGCCTCCCTCAGGATGCTCTCCTACCAGCTGGCCCTCCAGGTCACAAAGCTGCGGGTCAGACTTGACCATAATCTTACACCTTGATGCCAACATGGCTCTGTTGTGCCCACTCCCATGTACCTTTCATGGACTTACCCTCCAATTGCTCCTGTTGCCCATGTAACATCCAACTTTTCCTCCTTCTCCCCACCCATCCAGGATGTTCCCCTCTTCCAGCCTTAGCAGCCTCCAAGCTCCCACTACCTCTTCTTTAATAATAATAATAATAATAATCCCTGTCCATCCTGCCCCACGCACTTTACTGTTTGGAGATTACTTCCCTATCCCCTCCATTCCTCTCAAGGACAATTCTAGGAATCACTCTTGGCAGGACTGGACTTCACGCATCCATTCTGTAGCCAGGGCCTCTGCCAAGAGCTACATCCCCACCTCTTCTTCCTTTTTTATTTTGAAACAGTCCCATTCAAGTCCACACTGGGTTTGAACTTGTGATCCCAGCCTCTCAGAGTCCTAGGTACAGGCATGCGCCACAACATTTGGCTGTACAGTGTTGTATTCTTAAAAAGAGCCCTGTCCACTTCAGTCAAGCTCAGTTTTGATCTCATACCCTAAGAATTTCCAAGACGCATCAGAGGCAATTTATAATTTTAGTAAAAGGAAAAATGCAAAAAGTTGGGCTGGGGATTTAGTTCAGTGGTTCCAGCGCCTGCCTTGCAAGTGCAAGGGCCTAGGTTCAATCCCAGTAACTACATACAACAATGCCCGGTGTGGATACTCTGCCCACCAGCGCTCAGTACCACATACCACAGTGCCGGGCATGGTGTTTCACACCTGAAATTCCAGCATTTGGGAGGCAGAGTCAGGAGGATCGTTGGGAGTTCAAGGCTGAGCTCAGGGCCAGCCTGAACTACAAAAGTAAGACCCTGTCTCAAAAAAAAAAAGCAAGGAGATTATTATCCATATCTACCTAATTAAATTACCATAACCATGCAATTAACTTTCACTCTTAACTAGGCAAGGTGTTACATACCTGTAATCTCAACTAGTTAGAAGGCTAAGGCAGGTGGATCACAAGTTTGAGCCCAGCCTGGGCAATTTAGTGAGGCCTTGTCTTAAAAAACTAAAGGTTGGTGATCTAGCTCAATGGTAGAGCACTACTAAGTTCAATCTGCAGTACTGAAAATGAATTTTTTTTCTTTCCCTCTTGTTTACTAGCCACCATGATAAAAAATAAAAAAGAGAGAGAGAGAGAACCAAAATGTTACAACGTTCATTCAGTCCTGGAAAATGGAATGCTATAACTTTTATCTTTTGTTTCTGGCTTTTTGGAAGGAGGGAGATATTGAGAGCTGAACCCAGGGCCTTCATACTAAGCCACATCCCCAGTCCTTTTTTATTTTGACACAGGCTCTTGCCACGTTACCCATTTTGGGCTTAAACTTGCAGCCCTCTTGCCACAGCCTCTCAGAGTGTAAGGACTGCGGGCATGTGTCAGCATGCTCCCTGCTCTGCCTCTTCTGCTCTGCTTTGCCCTCCCAGTCCTGGGCTAGGTTTTCCCCTTCTACATCCCAGGCTCATTGTAGCAGCAGCCCTCAGCCTTCACAGGACATCTCCCCCGCACCGCCCCCTCCTGTGGGTTTGCCCTCAACCTCAGCCACATGCCCCTCCTTCCCATTCACATTCAGGGAAGTGCCCTGGCTGCTCTGTGTATGTGCTGGTGTTTTCTCATACCAGGGGGACCCTTTCCCGAATGCATCCGGCAGCCCTTCTCATCGGGTTAGCACCTCCCAGTGCAGAAGGACATCTCCCAGCCCCTCCCTCGAGCCACACTGTCTTCTCTCCACAGCCTGCAGGTAGCAAGCCTAGTACCGTCCATGGGGGGAAGGCTGACTTGGATTCTCTCTTCCAGCCTCCTCTGCCCTCCCCAGCCCTACATGGCCTTCGTTGTAAAACAAGTGTGGCCTGGCTCAAGTTCTCTTGAGGCCCATCTGAGCATCTCCGTCTAACCTGGGCCTTACCTCCCAACACAACAAGACTTGCAGTCCAAAGAACGCCCAGACCCAACATCCACTGGGGACTGAAGACAACTCCGGACCTGAATCCCTCCTCAAGTCTCCACCACCCGCCCTGCCCACTCCATCCTCACCCTCAGAGACTCTCCTCTTCCTTTTACCCATCCCATTGGCCCTGCTCCCCTCCCTGCCCACCCGTCACCAGCTCTCTGGACACCCCACCCCAAGGAAAGGGGCTTTGATTTCCTCCGAATGTCCTGGATGGGCTAGGCCATCAGGGACAGGCTGCTTTGTCATGTTCCATTCTGAAGCCACCAAAGCCACTTCCATGAAAATGGCCCTCGGCCAGCAGCATGGCCCTATTTTGGCTGATCTCGTCTCTGGCTCTCAGTTTTATGGTCCTCTGCAGCGCACCAGGATGACCCTATGGGCCCCAGAGGACCCCTCCTGTCTGGGGTCCTGTAGCCTCAGGCTTTCTCTGATAGGCCCTGGTGGTGTCCTGGTTCCTCTCTCAGCTGTGCCTTAGTTTACTTCTCCGCACAGGGGAGCGCTCACCACAAGACCGTTCCCAGTAGCTTTTCAGATCCTTTGGTGCCTAGAAGGCTGGCTCTTGTCAGCATGGCTCTGGCTCGGGGTACAAGGTTGCTGAGAATGAAGTGACTAGGGACATCATTCCAGACCAGTAGTTTTCAGATTGTGTCCCAGCACAGAAGCAAGAAACCTAATGGAAGTGCAGACTATCAGCTCTGCCCAAGATCCCAGACTTCTGGAGCAGGGTCCAGCAAGCTAGGGTTTGACAGAGCCCTCCAAGGCATTCTAAAATAGACAGGCTTGCTGACGGGACTCCCTGTATCCCTTGCAAGGGCTGGGGCTGGTCTAAGCTAAGAACAGTGGGAAACATTTCATCTGGCCTTCTGAGATTGGAGAACCCCCGAAATAAATCCAACCCTCTTGTGTCCCCTTTTCCTGGAAGCCAGAGAGGATATAGTTCTCATTTCTGTGCCCCTGGCTGGGTTCCACCTCTATTCACCTCGCCCGCCTGTCTGGATTTTTCCAGAAGGCTGTGTGGATGTTGGCAGTAGCCAAGGGTGGGAGTCCTGGGGAGACAGGAGGCAAAGGATCCTGTTCATCCTTTGGGAACCTCATAGGCCTGATGGCTTCTCTTAAAGGGAGAGAAACCCAGCTCCACAGGAAGAGAATTCTACACCTCCTCGTGCTCCTTTTCCTTTCTCTCCTATTCCTTTCCCTCCCTAACCCCCCCCCCACCTTGT
>PVIR01004505.1:0-78267 GCA_004026965.1 Petromus typicus
AAAAAATTTCAGTAACATTTGGTTTAGTTACTTGGTAAGGGACAACCATCTGATCCAAATGAAAAACAAGGAATTTTGCCATCTATAATTTAAATGAGTAGTCATACCATATTATTCCATTTTCTAAACTCACTTTTGTCAACATTGAAAATCACTCAATATTTCAATGACCTTCATAGCAATGTATGCTTTTTTTTTCCAAGGAGACTGCAGCACTCCCATCAGTACATCCACATGTGGGCTGGTGTCTAACCCACCTGCATACGGGCATGAAGATAAGCAGACTGTCAGTGGTCCTTCTGTCACCTTTTCTTATGTCTTTATCCTTCAAAATGTGAATCGTTCATCAGAGTTGTAATCTTTACCGATAGCATATTAGAGACATTTGTAGGGCAATTTTGGACTCATACATGGTCTTCTCCATGCTGCCTCATGGTCAGATCATACTCATGCTTCCTTTTCATTCTCATATTCCACACATCCTACATTTGGACAAACATTTACTCTTTATCTGCACTTGGAAATTTCTGAATTTTCTGCCCCATCCTACAGTAGGAAATACCTGTTAACTATGCACACGTAGGAGTATGTACATTTACTTATTTTTTCCACTGTGCTATGCTCTTGTTATTTCTTCTCCTACTATGATTTATTCTACTTTAGTTCACTTGTAAAAATGCTCTTTGAATAATTTCATGGTAAGGGATTTCCTGAAAGTAAATCAAACTATAACTTATTCTATAATTAATCATATGATAATATAAATACTATGTGGTTACATGATATGATAAATAATCACAAACTGATTAATTATCACTTATAATCAATCATTTCTTGAGGCTTCCCAGATATGTTAAAATCCTTCCACTTGTACTGAGCTGGTTGGAATGACTGCCTAATTTTTAAACAGTTGCTTATAATTGCTTATATCTTTTTGCCTATTAGGCTCTATATCCTTTTTGAAACCAGAATCAACTTCAACTTTACATTTAAAACAGTAATCTCAGAAAAACTTATAAAGGGATGAGCTCTCATTCTTATTTTCTGATAACAATTTTGAAAGATTTCATAAGCAGAAACAAAAACCTATACCCTTACTTCAAAGAAAGTGTCAGAATTCATAGCAGAAATTACTGGGACCTGGTACTATGCCAATTCAAGAAGTAGGTTAGTAACAATTGAAAGCACTTCCTTAAAACTTGGCTATTTTATTAGAACTGAACTTTATACTATAGAATGTTTTGCTTTAGCCACCATTTTCTGAGGCTGGATCCCATGTTCTATGAGAAACTGGACAAAATGATTGATAAGATCCTTTCTAAATATAGGATCCAATGGACATACATGTACAGAAAACCGTCATCATATTTTTCTCTACCATTCTTAGAATATTAGGGACCTGTGAAAATTGTAATTCTTTGTTCTAAATTTTCAGAGGATTAAAACACACAACCAAATAAAGGAGAAGGACAACTGGGTATTGCCTTTTCATATTTCTTCTGAAAGCAATAGAAACAGAAAATGTATTATTCACAGGTGTTTCTTAAACATATATTCTATTACATGCTCCAGCAAAAGGCATAAGAGACAGTTCAAATATGATGATTCACATGTTTCTTCTTTTTATAAAAACTTTCACGTTCAAAATTAAAGCCTTCAAGATAGTATTGTTGGCTGACATGCATATTGTGGTTGATAAGGTCCATTATTTTATGAATTACTCTGTTTCATGAGGCATCCAAAACTTTTAGAAGCAAATCTCAAATATCTACTTAATTTTACAATTTTAAGCAGAAAGTCAACACTGAAAGTATAATAATAAACTCCCTGAATCAAGTGCATGCAAAGGAATTGATAACTTTTTTATTACCTTAGTGGCTGTCTGTAAATGCAAAACTGTGGCATTAAGAGACAACAGCACTGGCATTTCAAATTGTGATTTCCCATTACAGTGGATCTGAAATTGTGTGTGGACAAGATTAGATGACACCAGAAACTTATCTCAGACTTCCAATCGAAAATGCGAAGACAAGTTGGATATGAGCTAGATGAAGCTTCACAGACAAGGAACAAACCGCTGGTAGTGTTGAAATTCTTTTCTTCTAAAAAGACCTTCAGAAGTAAAAGTGACCAACAGAGGCTGAAGTAACAGCAGAGCTTACTCGCTGCTGGGCCTACTCACCTCTCAGTGTGCCCTAAAAGACTGCAGAGGGGGAGGGACAGAGGGGCAGAGGGCCATGACGCACGCCGATTGTTGTGACCTTCCAGGGAATGGGGCCCTCACCATATCAGCTCTCGCTTTCCCCAGAGGTGCATTCACGACAAAATGCTACCGCTGCTGCTCATTGTTTTGTTCACTGTCAGCTTTGTGATCACAAGTTTGACAAACAATTAAATGGCTTCTAGGACAGGACTTCTTCACACCCAGGAGTTTTCATAAGGTTGGCTTGGCTATGACTTCAGGAATTCCCAAAATTTCCCACACGCTGAGCAACGAACATATTAACTGGTATTTAGGACAGGTGGAACCCACCTATTATTTTATCTTTCTGTGTGCCTGTTTTATATTATACCTGACCTGAACATGTACTCACATAGCGTGTGTGTTTCTAGAGACATAGATATGGATATGTAAAATTGAGTTTCCACAAGGGTACAATCTGTAGTTAGACCAGATAACAAGACCTGTAGGAGCAGTGGGGCAAGTGTTTAGGAGTCAGGGAAATGGGTGGCATATCCCAACGGGACTTGTTAAAAGTCCCAAAGTTGTTTGTAGAATTTAACTGGAGCATAAACAAGACAGGAACATCGAGAAACAACCTCCAGTCATTAGTTTATAGACATTTTGAACCCCGAAGAGATGGGAAAAGACAAAATTCCCTCTAGGCCTATGACTACTATTTTTCTTCCTCCCGAAATGGAAAAGAACAGCCTCCTTTTTATAATTCAGTTACATACAATGGCTGCTGCTCTCTGATAGTGTATTTGCATTTTAAATAATCTCTCATTCTATTACTTAAATGTGTTGTCATATTCAAATGTACAGAAGGCGGAGCATAACTTCTAATTTGTTATTTTAGTTTTCATTTCTAATCACTAAGGAAGCAATAAGCAGATCATTTTCAGCTGTCAAAATGTGACCTGCAGTAGTGGGAAGGAAGGTTTTCCCCTCCCAGAGCTGCTATGCAGAGGCTGCTGTGGCCGAGTCCACCTCACGCTCTCTGTGTAGGGAAAACATGGCAGCCTCAAGTCGCTGTCCACTGGCATCCTGGGCTCTGCGGGCAGCGCTGCTCATGCTCCAACTTACCAAACATAGAAACTCAGTTTGTTTTTCTTTTCTTATTTACTAATATAAAAATCTCTCCTGTTTTTCCCTTTGGACATTTGTTGGTCTTAAATTCTGTTTTGTTCTGAAACAGATATATTTCACTTGATTTTTAAATGCTGTATTTTATTTACTGTCATTTTACTTAACGAAGGGAAAGAAAAATGTGACACTCAAAACAAAAACATGGAAACAAAGCTTGTGTATTTAAGGGGTAGGCGGTGTAGGAAGGGCAGGAAAACAGGAAAAAAAGCAAAAATCAAGATGCGTCATGTAGAGGTACAGAAATTCTCGGTGTTGAATGTGATCATAATGTGTATCTAAAATATATCAATAAATTCAATACAGAGGAAGAAAAAAAAAAAGTAAGTGGTGCCTCCATTTCCCTGGCAGGCCAACCACCAGCTCCTCCGGAGCACTTAGTAGGAATCTTCTGTGTGTCTGGCAGTGCTCTTAGGCTAGAGACAGCTGTGCTCCCCACCCAGCACACTCCTCTGGTACCCTGCCCAGCACAGGCAGGAGCAGGAGGTAGATATGTGAGCAGACATATGGATGAGCTGGAGGTAGCCAACCAGATACAGATACCAGGAGGGATATGAGGGAAAGTCTCACTCATCCTCTAGTCAAGAGGATGTGTGAAATTCTGAGGGGACGTTTGGAAGCTGCGAGCTTACAAAGTCTGCTGGGAGAGATTTTTTGTGTTATCCTTTTGCTATGTGTTGCTCTGTTTTGACTGACCCCTTTCCAACTTCAACTTAGTCACATTTCTCAATATTTTCTTTTAATGCAATCTAATGATGTTGCAGTTGGGAATATCACTTGACAATAACAAAGTTAAGTGTTCTTTAGAATCCCCCCCCCTTTAAAACTTAATACTCAGGTGCTCAATGCACCACAAGCTGACTTTCTACACAGTTTGATTATCTTAGTGGCTATTCCGTTGGAGCACCCAGCTGTGCCAAGTGCCTCCTTTCCCTTTTAGTTTTCTGTGCCACCATCCCATATGGCAAGTATTAACAAGGACCGAGAACTGCCCCTGTGTTTGCTAGTCAGTCTGACTTCTTCATCCCACCTGATAACAATATTCGCTATTTCATGTATTAACATAATGCAGTGAGTTTTAAAATGTAAGTGATCAAGTCCACCTGGCACTCTTTATTTTTGTGTATTGTTTGGGCTAGCATTAGCCCTTTTTATTTTATTTTCTTGCTCTTTAAAAATTATCAGGAAGAAAAGGTAGTTGGTAGCTTCTAGTTTTATTGACTCAGATGATAAATACTGGGACATAGATTCAAGAACAATGATATTTGGATTTGCAGCTCATTGATAGTCTGCTACAAGACTCATCTATAAGATCTCTATAAATAAATGGGTGAAACGGCATGAAATATGGACAAAAGTTATTAAATATCTGGGAATTTATATAAAAATATAAGATTACATTATCTTATTCATTTCCTGTCAATTTCAATCAATCTTTGAGCTTCTTTAGCCTATTATTTTACAATAGTAGGGATGTCCAAGTGTGATTAAAATATAGGGTAAATATTAAAAAATTTAGTACAGTAAAAGACACACGGCCAGAAGTTCCATCTCAGAAATACTTTCCCTTGCTCCAAACACATTCCTCCCCTCACTCTCGCTGCTCCTGGAGGCAGCACTGCCAGTGAAGTTCCCTCCAAGGGGCGCTCAGAACCACGGTGAATGCTGCCAAGCGCCACCTAGGGGAAAGGCAGGAAAGGCAGGCTTTAACACCTGTGTACTGTTTCATGCATCTTAGTCATCGCAGGTGGCACTGTGCGATTTCTGGTTCCTCCTCAAAGTCAAAATGACCATAAAAGATAAATGTTTTGAACCACTGAAGAACATTGTGGCAGCCAGGATAGCACAAAGATATCCATGAAGGAGGACATGCAGGACAGCCTCCCAAAGTGACAGGCATGAGGGGACAAATGTGTTTGGAACAAAGGAGATATCCCTGACTGTAATCAAAGGTAGTGTATTCTCTGCTGCAGCAATTCCTTAATGTAAGCATTTACCATAAATTTAGTCCCAGCCTGTGTGAACTAGATGCTAAGTCCAGATTCTGACTCTCATTTTTAAAAATTAACTTACTACAGTTCTATCTTCACACTGTCCCCGGCTGTTGGAGATTATTGATCAGAAGTTGGAAAACCTATTAATCATTTAGAGGAGATGGAATCCTTTTACGATTATATTTTTGCCCAAAACTGGCACATCCCTCAATGGACATATGTCTATCTAGTTACCATAGATCCTGAATAAATTTCTCATAAGACCCTTAGTTTTTGTGCAGCCTGGTAATCCTTCCTAAGGATGTCAGAGCTACACTGCGCTGTGTGTGGTACCATTTTATTTTATAAAATTTTACTTTAATTATTTTATTGCTCAGAATACAACAGATTTCCATACTGATTCTGTATCAAGCTGCCATGTAAAATTTCTTATAACTCTAAGGATAAATCAGAAGATTCTTTTGCATTTCTGACAAATATCATGTTGTCAAATGTATACATCCAGGTACATGCAGTAATATGTTCTTTTTGTTAATTATACTGTTTAGAATGTCCAGTAAAAAAGAGAAGTGAAAGCAAAAGACACTAATACACCATCATTAGCTATGATATTTCATGTTTGATTTTATTTCATTGGTTCTCCTTTAAAAGGCTTACTACAGTGTTTGAATATTATTTTACCCTGAATCGATGTTAAATTTTATCAGATACTTTCTGGGATCAACTGAAGTAGTCATCTTATATCCATATTACAGTTTACTAATATGGAAAATTACTTCCATTGCTTGTCAGAATATTAGTTTTTGCCAGACTCGTTGTACTAACATTTCCCTTAGTGCACGTTTGAGATTAGGGTTAGATTGCTGTTTTCTGGGTCATAATACTCCTCTCAAGTTTGGTGCCGGTGGCTTAAATACGAAAAGTAATTAGTCCCTCATAAGGAGCACACAAATGATATGCACTGGGTTTGCTAATGTCCTCAAAAGAAAACTCAAGAGCCATTAGCCTGAGAAGTAAACACAGGTGACAACCCGTCCTTCATGTTGACCTTTGTTTCCACAGCGCCCTCTTCAGGGCACCCTTCACCTCTGCATTCCTCAGGCTGTAGATCAGAGGGTTCAGCATGGGGTTGAACAGGCTGTAAAACAGGGACAGGATCTTCTGCTGCTCCTCAGGATGGCTGGACTTAGGCGCCATGTATATGACAATGGCGCTGCCAAAGAAGCTCCCCACCACGCAGAGGTGGGAGGAGCAGGTGGAGAAGGCCTTTCTGCAGCCTTCCCCTGATTGCATCCTCAAGATGGCTACCAGGATGCGTGAGTAGGAGACCAGCACCAGACACAGGGGCCCCACTAAGACGAACACACAGGCTGTAAAGATGACGACTTGAATGAGCCTGGTATCAACACAGAACATCTTGAGGACTGACAGGATTTCGCAGAGGAAGTGGTTGATTTGATTCGGTCCACAGAAGGGCAGCCTCAGGATGAGAACCACATGGACCAGGGACAGGAGCAAACTAAATATCCAGCAAGCAGCAGCCAGGACAGTGCACAGCCTCCAGCTCATGACGAAGATGTACTGTAGGGGGTGGCAGATGGCCACATACCGGTAGTAGGACATCACCAGCAAGATCATGCATTCTGTCACAGTCAATGCCAGGTACAGAAATGTCTGCAGAAGGCAGGGAGCAAAGGAGATGGTTTTCTTGTGCATCACAAGATTTTCCAGCATCTTTGGGACAGTGGTGGAGGCATAGGACATGTCGACAAGGGCCAGGTGTGAGAGGAAGAAGTACATAGGGCTGTGCAGCCTCGAGTCCAGGCAGATGAGCCCCAGGATGACCCCATTTCCCATCAAGGTGAGGCTGTAGAACAGTAAGAAGAATCCGAAGAGGAGCAGCTCCAGGGCTGGGTCACCGTGGAACCCCAGCAGGATGACTTCGGAGATCTGGGTCCGATTGTTGAGCATGTTCACATGACAGATAAAAGCTGTGGTGCAGTTAAGACAGAGGTTTCAGAGCTGCCATGTACAACAGAAAAAAAGACTGCATGAGAGGGAAGGGAAGAGAGGAAGGGAAGAGGAAGGAGAGCAGAGGGAGAGAGAGATTGACTTGAAGGTTTCAATCTATGCCCCAGGCTGCAAATTCATAGCTTCCATTCAGTAATTCATGGGTTTTTCCAGTCTAAGGTCTGTGAGGTTCTGGAAATTTGGCTTTCAAGAACATTTTTAAAACTTTAGTTTTTGTTCCCCCAAAGATTAGAAGATTTCGCATAAGTATTGTGTTCTTCAGGTTTTTTTGAAGACAATTTTTTCATTGCATGATATCTATGGGCAGTAATTAGCTGAAGATCATGGGCAGATGGAGGCAGGCAGGTCCTCCTTCATTTCCTTCTGTTATGACAGTAATTTGTGATTACTGACACTTCACAATTATATGTTGTATTTACACCATCTAACATGCATTTATCTAAACTAAAGTGAATTTATGGTGAAGATGAGTTTCTGTTTTCTTTTGTCCTTCAAACTCATGGAAGCATGAAATAGGAATACAAAATACAAATGAGAAAACAGAATTATAAAATAGTTTCTCCAAAGCATCCAAAATGAGCCAGAGAGTTGATGTACTCTACATCTGGAAAATAGTTATAGCTGGAGCTCAGCTTTGATAGAGTAGATACAAATCGTGGAAGGTAGGGGGCAAGTATGACTACCACTTGTGTTGAACTCATGAAAGGACATCTTAAATATCTACTGGTCTACTAGACAAGGCGATTTTAGGCCATTTATATGTTTGATGGCACTGTCATTTGAGTACCAGACTCCTCACAACCATTATAAAATAACTTCGTACAATAGATTCATGGCACTAGGTGAAAAACAAAATATTAAAATAGGCAGATGGGAAAGGTTAAAAAAATCAAAATAGTAATGAAACCTAAAATTCTTTTCAAAATGTGCCTCAAATTTACATTTGCTTTAATGTGTACAAATTTCCTGTGAAAGAGGAGAAGAAAATAAAATAATAGAATCTTACACTCAGTCAAAAGGAAATTAAATGTAAATAATAATCTCCTAAAGTCACTAAATTAAGAATGGCTAGGATTTCCAGTGGATTAATAAAGGTGTAATGTTTACTGAACTATTCTATAAATTAAGAAATACACAAGAACACCTTTAATGTGAAAGTACAGACCAATTGCATACCTTATTTTAATAGGAAACATAGTCATACAATTTAACAAGATCCATGCAAAGAGACCTGCAGGGGAGGAAGCTATGCATGGAAAAAGCCCGTGAAAGAATTTATCAAGGCTCCAATGTATACAGACGCAGAGCACTTCAGAAGTGACAGTTTAAAAACGAACAACAAATTGATTGGCTGCACTGAAATATGACATAATTTACCAAGCAAAAGAATAGAGAAAGTGGTGGAGAAAGAGCATTTGAAGAGTTTCTACCAACAGTGCTCCAGTACTGAAGAGAACTAAATCCAAAAGCTGTCCCCAAAAAAGTTTTGTTCAATGAGTGCAATAAAAGCGTCTATACAATCAAGCAAGTTGAAGAACTTTTTTATAACCGAAGATGACATGAATCTATACATCAAAAATATATCCTGAGAACATGTAGGGTCAATAAAAAATAAGTTATTAGTAAATATAAATTCTCAAAATTATCTCTGACTGCTGTCTTCTTGAGTTCTGTCTGTCCTGACTTTCAGTGATACTTGAAATAAATACTTTAACCACTCAACTTGTCCTTTACCTCCATATCTCTTAAATACCCTTTCACATTTAAATAGTCCAATTGCACGTTTATAACTGACCCTGTATACAATGTACAAAAACCAATTTCAGGCTAGCTTTAGGTCTACACATGAAAGACAAAAACCTACTCAAATATAAATTACAGATATACAACAAACTCCTTCTTTTGCTTGGCTGGGAGGATATTTCTCCAGTGTACTAGTGCAGATGATTCTCAGTAAAAATAAATGACAGGTAGATCCTAGGAAAACATGTAACTCTTCAGGATTCATGTTTTTTGTAAAAGCAGGCAGCAGAACTGGATAGCTCCAAGGCCCCTTTAGTTTGATAACCATGAACAGAGACACCAACCAGCAGAGTCCCATAAGTGTGGTCCTAAAGTGTACAAAAGGAGTAGGGAGAACCTCAAAGCCATGGTAAGTTTTGACACCATAGGATCAGATGTTATTCTGGGTCGGGCCCTGCATAGTGCCAAAAGTCTGTCTCATCTCCTTCCTCAACCTGAAGATATTGTCTAGCTGTCTTCACTATGCATCATCTACAAACTTTCAGTGTATATGGAAAGATTCATACAAAAGGAGATACTAGTTTGGTATTATACTCAAGTCAGGCTTAAGTGCCAGAGAAACTCACAGACAGGGAGAGGTGGTAGCCCCGATCACCTACTTCTGAAACAGCTTAACAGATGATCAGCCAGTTTTGTTTGTTGTTGTTGTTATTTCTTCCCTGGGAAGTGGGACAGGACCCAGGTGCTCAGGCGGCTCTTAGATGAGAGAGACTTTGATCACTTGAAAGCAGCCCATCCCCCAGGGCCATGTATACGGAGTCCAATGGACAAAGCACCAAAACACAAAGTGTCTCCATGTCTTCCCTGCTGTGCAGCACGGCAACACCTTCTCCACTTTTATTGGCTCTCCAGCCTTCATTGTGTGTATATGTGTGTACACACACACACACACACACACACACACACACACACAGAGTTATATAGAGAAATGAGAACTCAGGAAGACTGGTAGGCCTATTCCTACTCCAGAAGAGGTTGACTTAAAACATTCCCAGGTATGTCATATTGTGTAGATTATATCACATGGTGGTGTCCTCTGGGATGTAGACTTACTGCGTACTTGACCTTAGGATTGTACCTGCCTCCACCCCAAAGGGAAGCTCACATGATCATGAAATGGTGCGTTCAGCCCCTATGGAGCTTGTTAGGGGAACACACAGAGGATTGCCCACCCCAGGGAGAAAACACACTTTTCTGACTAAAAATTGTTATTCTGAAATTAATTATTAAAAATGTCCACTGCCAGAGTATTTTTCAATTTGAAAGTTCATCTGCATTGGATCTTATATCCTTGGTGCCTTCTTCATTGTCTCACATTCCAGTACATTCATTTGTCCCATTTTAAAATATTCTCCATCTTCTCTTCCAAACATATATATATATATATGTATATCAGACTTTCAAAACAGACTTTCAATTCTCTTTGCTATTAGATTCCAAGAACATGACAGATGACCTGTCTGAGTAGATAAGAGTAGGAGAAATGTACAGCTATGAAGATGGAGAGCATTTGAAATTCATGCTGATTCATCTCAAGCCTTTGTTTTTAATGAGGCTGATATTAAGATAATCACTTTTTTAAAAAGTGTGCTTGAAGGTCGTTGTGAGAAACTGAAAGAAATTTTTCAAAATAAGAATGTGATAGGTGGGAAAAAGAAAAAGCGATTTGTAAAAACAATAGATGTAGAGATAACCATGTTCATAGAGTTAAGAGAAAGTATGAAATAATTTTATTTGGGTTTTATGTACTTATTCAAAAACAATCTGTAAATAATTTTTATGGAGTGATTATAATCCAAGAAAATGGAGCAAAATGTGGCAAATAATAAACAATTAAAAGTGTTTTCTGCACAGATTCTCTTTAAAAGTAGTTCTAGATTTACAGAAATGTTGCAAAAATATCAAGATTTCCATTCCCTCATACTCAATTTTCCCTATTTTATATATTTCTTTTATAGGGTTTCTTTTCACAAATAGCCAATACTATTATTAGGAAAAATCTTTGTCTTTTAAAGAATTTCTACTTTTTTTTAATCCAAAGTCCATTCTCTGTTCCAAAAACCAGTCAGAACACCACCTAATTTTAGGCATCATATCTCAAGCTTCTCTGCAGTTACATCTTTCAACAATTTCCTTGCTCTAAATGACTTTAACACTTTTGATGTGTACCATCAAATATTCTGTATCCCAGTGAGATTTCTGAAAGTGAAATCCATGCAATTCACTCAAGGTAGACGTCAGTGGTTTTTCAGTATATTCACAGAGTTGTGCAAGGGTAACCATACCTAATTGTAGTTCATTTCCATTATCCAAAGAGAATTCCATACTCACTAACTACCATTCACCAATTTGTCCCACCATTCACCAATTCTAGTTCATTCCCCAGTTCTCTTATAACACCAATTTGTTGTTGTTCTCTTATAACACCTGGAAAATATTAACGTACTTCTTGGCTTTATGGATTTAACATTTCTGACATTTTATATGGACAGCATTATATAAGTGACCTTTAGAGAGTCTATCTTCTTTCATTACTCATAATTTCCAATCTCACACATACATATCAGTACTGATTCCTTTGCAGAGCCAGTAATAGTCCATTGGGTGAACATACCACCTTTGCTCATAAATTCATCACCTGGTTAAAATTGGACATTTTTCATTTTTTTCTATGAACAATGCTACTGTAAATGTTCATGTACAAATGTTCTCATAAATATATACTTTTAATTCTTTTGAAAATATAGTTACCAGTGGCATTTTGCTGGACTGCACTGTAAATAAGTTTAAACTTGAGGGAGTTGTCAAATGCACTTACATTTTTCCAGAAATACATGACTGTTCCAATTTCTCCATATCTTCACTAACACTTCTATTCTTTGCCACTTAACTATAGAACTCCTTGTTATAAAGTATTATTTTATAGTTTTGATTTATATTTCTAATGACCAAAGATATACAGCATATTTTCATGTGCTTATTTGACTCTGTATGTTTTCTTTGGAGAAATATATTCAAAATCTTCACATATTTTCAATTTGGTCTTTTTATTGTTACATTTTAGGAGGTTTTAAAATATATTCTGGATAGTAGTTTCATATTAGATATATTATTTTTAAGTGTTCTGTCTATCTTATAGCTTGTTTTTCTTTCAATTTCTTCATAATGTTCCAGAAAGGGCAAAACACATTAATTTTAGAGGAGTGAAGTTCAGCAGATATTTTTGTTATTGTAGGTATTGTACCTGCATCAAGAAGCCATTACCTAACTCCAGAGTATATTTTGACTCATAGTTTTAAAAAATTTATACTTGTATATATTGCATTGTCTTTGGTCCATTTCGAGTCATTCTGCATGTTAAATGAAATAACAAATATGGTTAGACTCTTTCAAATGTGGATATGAAGTTGTCACAGCACCATTTGGTGAAAAACATTTTTTAAAATTTGCTTTTAAATTTAAATCTTTATTGGTATATTATGAATATTCATCATCATTGCACTCAACATTGAGAGTTTCTACCAGAATATGACATGACTTTGATTCTCATTTTTCCGCTTTCCCCCCATCCTGCAACCCCTCACCCCTATATACGTAATCTTTGTTTCCTTTTTTTTTATTACTGTCACATTCTTTTTCCCCTCATTGTTTACCCCTACACCCTCTTTCCTTTTAAATATTTTCTATTTCACAATATCAACTATATATATATATATATATACTACAACTCATTTACAATTCATTTTCTCATACCAGAGAAAAATCTTTTGAAAAAATTGATGTGGCAGAAGCTGGAGATATAGGAACGTGAAGAATGTAGATTAAGTCCTTCAACTCAGCAACTTTGTAAGCTGGAGAGGAATTCAAAAACCACCAGGCAATTCTTTTACAAATAGTGCTGGAAAAACTGGGTTTCAAACTGCCAAAGACTGAGGCTAGACCTATGTCTTTCATCTAGCACTAAACTAAAATCAAAGTGGATTAGAGACCCAAATATTAAAATAGAAACACTAAACCTGCTGCAAAACAGTTAGGTAGAACTCTTAGAGACAACAATATAGGAAAAAATTTGGACCAGCTATTTTTCAGATAAAGGCTACTATCTAGAATATATAAAGAACTTAACTCCTCCCCCCAATTTAAAGACCCAATTCCAATTGGGCATTTGAAATGAACAGACATTTTTCAGAGAAAGATGTAAAAGCAGCTAAGAAGCACATGAAGAAATACTCAACATCACTGGTAATTCAGAGGATGCAAATGAAAACAACACTGAGATTTCATCTCACTCTGCAAAGAATAGCTGCTACCTTTAAATTAATCATCAACAAATGCTGATGAGACTACAGGGAGAAAGGAACCCTTCTCCACTGTTGGTAGGAATGTAGACTGCTACAATCACTATGTAGATCAATGTGGAGAATCCTCAAAAATCTAAGATTAGCAGAGCCATTTAACCTTGCTATTCCCCTCAAGGGATATATATGAAAGAACAAAAAGATTCATATCACAGCAACATATGTGCACCCATGTTTATAGCAGCTCAGTTTGTGATAGTTAAATATTGGAAACAACCCAAATGCCCATCAATTGGAAACTGGATCAAGAGGATGTGGTTCTTTTATAGAATGAAGTATTACTCTGCCATAGAGAATGATAAGTTTCAGTCATTTATACTCAAGGACATACTTATAAGTGAAATAGGTCACAGATGTGTAAAACCATATTTTTTCGCTGGTATGAGAAACTCAAGACATGAATGATTTCTACTATGTGTGGTAGATATTGGGAAATATAAAATATTCAAATGGAAAAGAGCGTGTGGTTAAGTAATGATCCAAAGCTTGAAGACATAGCAGGTGACAGTACTTGTGGTTCTAACTTCTTAGGATGGGTGACTAATTGGAAAGAGGGTGCTTTATCTATGGCTAATGAGAGTTAGTAAGGGGACATTAGATATCTAGTATGCTCTACCATGATGATACAGTAAATCATATGGTGACTCTAGAGTGAACACGCACACAGACAAACACACACACACACACATGAACACAAACACACATGCTGCCCTTGCTTCATCCATGTTTTGTTGGAGGTGGGGTGCCTTATCATTTGTGCATGTGTCTTTCTCTCTGTGCCTGCTTTTCAGCTGTTTTTCTGGTCTCTTGGTACAAGTTCCAAGGCTATTTGTTGCCTTATTTTATCTAGTTTTCCTGCTCCTGTCCTTAAACTATTTTTCAGGAGAATTTTCTAGTGAAGTTTGCTCTTACTAAATCATCTTATTAGGATTAGCTAAAAGTAGGGCACTTATTCTGCTTTTTCCCTCTGTACAGATCCCCAGCCCTACACTTACATTTCCAATTTGCACCCCTGTCAGGAGATCATTTAGCAGGAAACCACCATAACACTCTTTAGTCCTTAAATAGGACATGCATGTAAATACCAAATGGTTTCTCTGTGAGAAAATGAAAGTGTAAATGAAGACCAAAATCTCCAGGTTCTCTGGAAGGAAACAATTCCCAGGCCACAGTGGTGAATGCAGATGTCAGAGAAGCCAGGCTGTCATTAGGAATCACCACAGGGTAGGTAAATTAGGGTACTCATGCAGCAAGGGTTTTGGGTGGCTCAAGAAGGCCAGAGATTACAGCACTACCAGTATGTGGTAGCATGCAAATGCCACACCTAGGCAATATGAGTGACAGTAAATATGAAAGGAGAACACAATTTTACAGACCCCTATTTTGGGGTTGAAGACCAGACAAGTCTTAGAATAGATCTGGAGAGAACAAATCTAAGCAGATAATATCCTGCTCTCACAATGGACCAAGCATGTCTTATGAAGAGACCAGTATATAGACCATGATGATATGACACAGTCATTGACTTTATGTTTATTGAATCAACCTTGCATCCTGGGGATGCTCAAGATGTATGATGTTCTTGATGATCCTCTGTATTCTGTTTGCCAGTATTTTATGAGGATTTTTGCACCTATGTTCATGAGGGAGATTAAATTTCATATATTGGAGTCACCTAGCAATTCTTAAGTTTCCTCACTCGGTGTACAGGTAACGCATAGACTCACTATACTCAGGTCACCTTAAAACCCATCAGATAGTTATGATTTATTTTATGGTACTCTTTCTTTCTGTTCTCATACTTGATCGATATTTTTCTATAGTCACTGGTCATATTTTAGTCTTGTCTTTGAATCAGCAGGAATCAACTTACAAAAACCACATCACTATTTCAACAGAGTTTACAGTAATGAAACGGTAAAAGACTATTGAAGAATGAAAATGCACCTGATGGAAAGCTCAGATGAATAAATGGATAAGACTAAGTGTACAAAGAACAAAGGTTAGTGGTAATTAGAATTTAAAGGAGTCTATAAAGGCTGAGAATTAGACCTCTGAGGACAAGGTGTCCTCAGCTGGCCTTGTTGCACCAGATTGGGAGTCAAGAGGATCACTAGAAAATTCAGAGAAAAAGAATGGAGGGGGCAGCTAGGCTTCCGATCTCCCTTAGCTCCCCCTACTGGTAGAACTAAATAGAAACCAGTTGCCTGATGGCGGAGGATTTGTGAAGCTTCCGCTCCAGCAACACACAGTGTCCGGTGACGTGATAAGTCTGTAGCCAGACAGTAAGTAGTCTAGTGTATAGAACAGTCCGACCTTTGGTACGTTCTTTCTAAGGTTGTAAAACTGGGGCGTGTTACGACTGATGAGAATTAGCAGGAGAGGCTTTTTAAAATGATGGTTGTGCCAGAGAACCTCAAGATTTGGAGATGGGGGAGAGAGGAAGAGCAGATTTTGAAAGTGAGACTGGCTGGATTCTGCCTGTGGTTGTGGGGTGATGCCTGGGCACCGCGACCTCTCCGCCCTCCACCCCGGAGCTCTCGTGGGACTGTAAGATGCGATAGCGAACGACAGAGCAAATAATTGGCTCCCATTATTAAGCAAATAGAGCGCCTTCTGTCTTCCTCCATATCCTACGTTCAAGAAGAGTATCTGGCTTCAGCTCCACTTCATCACGTGCAGCACTTTGATTTCTGTAGTCCCCAGACAAGAGCTGTTTTCATTCAGCAGCTTCCAGATTCAGCCAGCAAACTAGTGTTTTCGACACACCTTCCTGTTCAGCGAATATGCTTCATTTCTGGTTCACAGAAATGTCCCTCTCATCTCGGAAACTGGTTCTGTCTTTTTGTTTCATCTTTTCCGGGCTTCTCTGCTCCTGTCTGTGTTGAAACCACAGGTCATTGAGTTTCTATCACTCTAGATCAGGTTAATATTTTGAAACATGAAACTACACAGACTCAGAATAAAGCAGTGGCCATGTAGGAATGAATGTGAGAAGACCACCAACATGGGATCTCCACAACCTCTCTCTGCCACTTGGGTATGGTCCTGGATGCTACTCAATCCTCTAGAGAACAAGACAGGATTTTGACCCCACACTGTTAGAGCTACCATTTAACAATCGTTAGACAGGTACAAGTTGGTGCTCACTCACCTGAAACTCCTCCACGCTAAAAGTGAAACAAAAAGCTTTTGTGTAATAACAAAATCTTTAAGATTGAAGAGATACTTGAGAGACTATTTCAAATAGCCCTTCAATAAACTCTTCTCTATTTGGAGTAAGGCTGTGTGGCAATTCACAAAATCTCCCTTTTAAACAACACAGTCTTACAGCAGAGTTTCTTGTATCGATTTACTCTGCTCCCCTAGTAAACCTATCTATCAATTCTAGCTTTTGCTTTGGGGAAGGCAATAAACAACTGCATTTGCCCCTTTTACGATGTTCTGTGTGACACATTAGGGTGGCTATTCTGTTTCTTTTCCAGGCTAAACATTTACAGTCACTTACAAAGTGTTTATGTCTTTTCATTAATTTTCTGTTATTCTACATACTGCTACCCAGGACACAAGTAAGGACAGGTCCCTTAGTGTAAAAATTGGCTACAGTTAGTCCCCTTGGCCAGTTGTTCTGCATCTCACATACAGACTCCATTCCCAGTACTCGGCTAATGAGAATTCCTAGTGTCCAGATAAAAGCGTGAACATAAAAAAGAAAAAACTTATACATTAACTGTTTTTGTATTTTTCTTATCCTGAATGCTACCTCAAAAAGTTTTTGGAATTATAGCTATGTATAAAATATATTAAGTCAGGTAAGATTCTTCTTATGGTTCTACTTCCCAGCAGGAGCAATGAAGCCCATTTCATATCCAACCTCTTCTGCACTGTTCTTCAGTCTCCGAGGGAGAGCTCAGAACTACCAGCCAGAGAGGAACACAGTGTAATAAACCTGTAAGTTCAAATATCTGAAGTTTCTGGAGACATTTTTATTGCTCCATAAATACTATAACCATTTATAAACCATTAAAACAAGCTGGATTTTATGAGCACTCAATGTTAGCACATGATCGTTTTCTTTCATTATCTTTTTTTACCTTTCCATAAAAAAATATAAAATGTACACATCTTTAAATAAGATTCACATACATTATATCCTTTAGTACCCATAAGAGTCAAATGGCATAAGTAGTAAAATCCCTGTTATCCAGACATGAGTTAATGTGATTTAAGAGTCACTCGGTATTGAGGAAACTAATGGATCTCAGAGGCACAACAGAGATGCAAATGCACTAGAAGAAGCAGCTCTGTGCCAGGAATGTGCTTTCCTTCAGTTCTATGAGTCCAGAGCACTCGTGAGGCAGTTCCATCCAGAGTCTGCGTGCAAGAGAGGCCTCCTGGGAAAGTGCTTATCACAAAAGAAAATACAGCATGTACGTGTGTCCAGTTTTTGGAAGAAGACCAACATTATAGGCAAGATATGTTGTGGGGAACATCATATCTGCTCTAAATCCAACCTTTGGGAGAAGGGTGTGTCCATCTAGATGTGTGATGTGGCTGAAAAGCATGGAGAAATTAGGGTCCTGGAATGATTAGGCCAGAAGGTGAGCGTTCCAACTCCAATCATGGGTGATACTGAATCCCTCCCCTCAGACGACAGGCTGGCTGAAAGTTGTGCACCTTCTGGTCTTAAAGCTTTGGCTATGATGATGTAAATTTTCTCTTTATGCCCACCTCTGTCTTCCACATCATGTGGAGGCTGAGCCTAAATTCAACATTAAAGTCAACCTGTGTGAAAAGAAAGCCCATGACATACATTGTTAGTTTGTAAGGAGTAAAATTCAGGCAGAGTACTCAACTCCATCCTATTACTGCTTCATAGTGTAGGACAGGTATTAAATATCCCGTACGGTTCTTTCTTCATTGAATAAATAAGTTAATATCCATTTAACTGTGTTATTGATGAAAGATTAATATGTATGAAGCACTCGGAATTTTCAGCACAAAGTCATGCATCTATCTTCTTAAGATCAGCTTTCAATCAGCCTTTTGGAAACTGTGACTGATGCTAAAATAATACAAAAATTTTATAACACTAAAACATAATTTGTTTATTGAAATCCCAGAAATCCAATATTGCAACAATTAATGGTACTCTTACATCCTTAGGTGTTATTGCAATGAACAAGATAAGTATTATTATTTTTTTCTATTGGAGCCAGTAAGACACACTAGAGGGTAATTCTCTATCATTCAACTACATTAATTACCTTCTATAAATGTCAGTATTTTATGATCCAGTCTTTCCTGAACATATGCAAACCAACATAAAAATAAGTGTTCTCTTGATCTTTCTAATGGGATTTCTGTGAGAAATTGTGACTCCAAGTCTTTTGTTTATTTTTGTATTTTTCTTTCTTTTTAATATATTAACTATAATACAAAGCATGTGTAATTTACAGGATAATCATTTTTTTCTACTAGATAGAGTTAGAAAATACATGATACATGGCTATGTATATACCATAAATGTATACTATCATTCTTTTTCTCCTCCTTATACCTTTAAGATAGAGCATGCAATAATTCCATACTGCTTGATAATTATATTGAGAGGCAGTATTTATTTAGTTATTAACATTTTTTTTTCTCTCTGGGGATTACAGAGCAAAGCTTATGGACTTTTGTGGGCTGGGAGAGTCCTCAGCCTGTGGAGATAAGAAGACTCAGACAATGTCCGGTGGCCGGAGGCTTTCCCCAGATGAACGGAGAAGGCAACAGTCATCTTGCTTTCAGAGAACTGAAAGTAAAATAACGTGTGAAGGGAAGGATGGAAAGAAAGTTTCTCCTTTGCCTTTTTATTTCGTGGGATGAGAATAAGAGTGCAGATGTAATAGTATATGAAAGAACTAAAACTACATCTTCAGACCGAGGCAGCCTCATAAGAGTCTATACAGTCACACCATGGTATGAAAAAGAGGGAGAGAACTCTGAAAATACCTCCCTACATTTCAGAGATACTTTCCAAAAAGAGGGATTAAAATGTGTTGGATATATGTGGCAACTTCACACAAAGAATGTAAGCATTATATACTAGAAAACTGTACTAAATTAAAAAAAAAAAAGAATCACTGGTAACTTACTTAAAATCCAATATTGTATTGAATAAAAAGCAATAACTCATCCATATTATTCTGACCATGACATATCACTAGAAATATGCACTTTGGACTTTTGTTGAGACTCCTAAAATTATTTATCACACTGTTAATAGTTTTGGTTTAAATGAGAGTTTATAATGTTTTTTGAACTCTGTTTTCCTTTTACTTAGGCAATATATTTGTATAACTATGCTATTTTATGTAATTTCCATAAAGGTGAAATGTCATGCCCAGATTTCTGACCTGAATTCCAGAAAATGTAACCTCTCTTAATAACTTTCTGTCATATTCAGTTTACATGCAAGTTATTTCCAAACCTTTTCTAAATGGTTTGGGCTGAAGTGAAATGAAATGAAGATCTCGATCTTTCTCTACCTTTCATACTACAGAGGAAAAATCATGAGATGAAACTTTGCTTTTCACAAGAAGATAGTGGTGAAGCTCAATAACATGGTTTCTCTGCAGAAGGCACCAGCTGGACTCCTAATCCTCATGCAGCCCGGAAGGAGCAGCTTGTCTGGAAACCACTATCTACTTTCTGCTGTTACTGGTGTATGGGGGAGCAACATATATGATGACACTACCAACAAATACTTATGGCAATCAGGGAACTGAAAAATAGGAAAGTTAAGAGGAAATTTCACAAAACTATGTTCAAAGCCTTTGAACCCCAAATTTAGGTATTTCCCGGAACTGCCAGGAGTAGTTCACGGCTCATAGCTCCTCTGACTTTTCTCTGGGACCTGAGCTTCCTCTGCTTGTGCTCTGGGTCTAGTCAGTACTCTAGAATATAGGACAAAATCTAGTCAATATGCATTCTCGTTCTCACAATCTCACAATCAACACGTCCACTTTCTAAGATCCCTGGCATCTATTAGATTGACCTTTGTTTCCACAGCGCCCTCTTCAGGGCACCCTTCACCTCTGCATTCCTCAGGCTGTAGATCAGAGGGTTCAGCATGGGGTTGAACAGGCTGTAAAACAGAGACAGGATTTTCTGCTGCTCCTCAGGATGACTGGACTTGGGGGCCATGTACATGACAATGGCACTGCCAAAGAAGAGCCCCACCACGCAGAGGTGGGAGGAGCAGGTGGAGAAGGCCTTTCTGCGGCCCTCTGCCGACTTCATCCTCAGGATAGCCACCAGGATGTGGGTGTAGGAGACCAGCACTAGGCACAGGGGCCCCACTAAGATGAACACAGAAGCTGCAAAGATGACGACTTGATTGAGCCTGGTGTCAGCACAGGCCAGCTTGAGGACAGAGAGGATTTCACAGAAGAAGTGGTTGATTTGATTTGGCCCACGGAACGGCAGCCTCAGGAGAAGAACCATGTGGACCAGGGCCAGGAGGGAGCCACATGCCCAAGAAGTAATTGCAAAGACAACACATACTGTCCAGCTCATGATGACCGTGTACTGCAGGGGCTGGCAGATGGCCACATACCGGTCGTAGGACATCGTGACCAGGATAAGACACTCAGTGTGAGCAAAAGCCATGTACAAAAAGGTCTGCATAATACACGGGCCAAAGGAGATTGTTTTTTTCTTGTTTAGAAGGTTTGCCAGCATCTTAGGGACATTGTTGGAAGCATATGAAATGTCCACAATGGACAAGTGTGCGAGGAAGAAGTACATGGGGCTGTGCAGTCTGCTGTCCACACAAATGAGCCCCAGGATCAGCCCGTTCCCCAGCAGGGTGACGGCGTAGAACAGGGAAAAGAGGCCAAAGAGGAGCAGCTGCATCCTTGAGCTGAGTGGAAATCCCAGGAGAATAAACTCTGTGACCCATGTCTGATTTCCCATCATGCCCTGTGACAATGGCTATAGAGGTAACTGCTCTGGCAGGGAGACGTGAGGAAGAGCAGGAAGACCTGGATGAGATGCTTCACATAAATACAAGGTGACTGATGTGCATCATGTGTTGATCAGATAGTAATGTTCTTCAGAGTCACCATGACAAATATTTTAATCCTCAGTAACGTGCAAAGAAAATTCACTTTAGGTAATGTATGTAAGTGAGCACAGGTTATCACTTAAAACTTTCATTTCTACAGAATTTTATTAATCCTTGATTTCAAGTCCCATATTTTTCCTACTGTAATTGCAGCCACAGGGAAACACGTTTTGCAGAATTACCAATTATTTTGACTTTGAGAAAGAATCATACCCATATGTCACGGATTTTTGCTTTTGAATTCATTTAGTTTTCATCTTTTCTTCTTAATTTATCTTCGTTTCTTGGTTTCTCTCTTATTTTATATCTGGTTCAGAGTATACTGCTCATAACAGGCTGAGAAAATGATCAAAGCATGAGTATACAAAAGAAAGAACTAAGCAGTCAGGGTTACAAATACATTTTCAAGGAGGACTGTTTCTCTATGTGCTGATTAGTTTTAGGACTTTAGAAAATTAAATCAGCATCAAGTTATCTCATTTCCAAATGCTACCCACAAAAGTTTGGCTGCTTCCCTCACATAGGCACAGAGTGACATCCCGGACCGGCCAGCACTCCCAGGAGCAGCTCCTGGTGATTTACAGAGAGTGACCGTATAAAATCGTTACTCCCGCTATCATCCCACCCCTGGCTTTGTCTAGAACAGCAACACACAGAGCTTGGATAGTGCCCAGAACAGTTGTTGAATGGATAGATGGAGGGACAAGAAACAACATCCAAAAGGCAGGTCTTGTGTTTTAATCAAGTCTTTTCATTTTTCTTTCATTTTCTCTGGCAGCCATTACACTAGCTGTGTGACTATCCGGGCTCCGTAGAAGAATACAAGTATTAAACAATCAGAAGGCCCAACTCAAAGGGTGGCTTGTGACTTCCCCCATGAGCCAACCCCATTATAAGCTCAGAAAACTTCTTCCCACATGTTGTCCCTGCCCTTCTCCTCAGCACACTGATTGCTGGAGCTCTCCCTGTCCTCAGTCCCAGCTTCAATACACTACCACACTTTGTAAGACATACTTTACTTACTGTGGTACCAGCCCTAGTCTTGTTTCAGGAATACAATTAGAGTTGGAGGAAATTGAACAAATTCGAGTGAATATTGGAAGGTCAGTGATGAGGATCTTACTCCCTTCAGCAAGGACTCACTCATCTTTTCTCTTGCAGGCTGAAGTGGGGCCAGGACCCGCTCTGTGGGAGCCCTGGAATTGTGGGTTTTACCGTGAAGCCATCTCTACTAAATCCCCCTTCCCCGCTGCCTATGAACATCCCTCAGGGAACAAAGACACACAGGGCTTGGATTCCACAGAAGAATGTCTGTGCTGGATCCAACAAATGGATTCTTGCACTAACAAGCACATACGTCCTTCTGGGACCATATTACAGCATAGTCCCCAAGTAATCACATGATGATCAGTTGGTGGGTCTCAGTCTAGGCCCAGATGAGTTAAGTGGAGGTTGAAATAGGCAGAGAATCTTTATGAAACAAAGTCTTGAAATCCTCCTTAGGTAATTCCATCTTGGGTGTTGGTAGATGAGAAAAATCACTTCTATCAACCTTCCCACACTGTGGTGAGAAAAATCCAGAGGCTTTTTCATGAAGTTCTGATTTTGATAAAGAATGTAGGAAGCTTGGGGGCCAGGGAATTAGCTCAGTGGTTCTGGCACCTGTCTTGCAAGCGCAAGGGCCTGGGTTTGATCCCCAGTAACCATATACCATACTGGGTGTAGAGACTGACGCCCAGCAGCAACCAGTACCACGTACCACAGTGCTGGGCGTGGTGGCTCATGCCTGTAATCCCAGCACTTGGGAGGCAGAGGCAGGAGGATTGCTGTGATGTGAGTTGGAGGCTGAGCTCAGGGCCAGCCTCAATCACAAAGTGAGAACCTGTCTCAAAAAAAACCTAAAAAAAAAAAGAATGTAGGAAGCAAAGGAATATGGGAATGGAGTAAAATCAGCCTCAAAGAGATGTGAAGACAGAAACTCTGGTGTTGAGACTGTGACATGTGACTAATTCCCACAGTCAATAGGGACATACTCAACTGCTGGGTGGGGAGGGAAGAAATATGTCTGTGATCTTGGCTTACAGATAATCACAAATTCAAATCAAGTTTATCTCCATGGCAGGATAATGAGGCACAAGAATAATTTTTCTGAAATCTCTGGAGGAAGGATATGAAAAGTTGAAAAGTGATGCATAGTGATTTAAAAATAGCTAAAATGCATACAAGCAAATTTAATGACTACCTAAAACTGCAGGGTGAAATACAATTTTGGCAAGGTATTTTAATTTCTTTAATTATTACTAGTGTATGTTTGCAAGGCATGGTGATTACATTTGTTCTAAGGAAATGGTACACATCCATGACACATTTCCATTATTTTTTACCCCTCTCCTCCAGTCTCTCTGGCCAGTATTAGATTCATTTACTTGTCTTACAAGACCTTATAAAGTGAGTTCTATAAATTATCAACCTCTGAGTCAATCTAAGATGCTTCCTAGGTCAACAGTCTCTTTGTTCACTTACACAAGTGACTGCAAACCTATGGGATGTGTGCTACAGTGTGCCCACAGGCCCCTCTATCAGCGCACAAGCCAGGTCACCCCTGCACCCAACTATCGGATAAAGGTGTCTTTCTGTTTTCTAAACTAAGATCTTAGTGTTCAGGTTTAATTGCAGTGCTGGCACTTTGTGATAAATAAGTGGATTTGGGGCTGCCATTTGGGCACTTGGCCTCTCAAAGGATCACCGTCACTGACTTATACAGAGACAAAAGAGTATCTAAGGGCAAGACTTAAAAACAGTATAGTTTTGAACATGATGGGTTTGATGTATATTATGATTTAGACCTTAGCTGTCTCCCAAACCTGTGTATTAAAGCCTAGGTTGTTAGTCTGTGGTGCTACTGAGAGGAGGAATAAAGCTTTAAGAAGTGCGTCTAGGGCCAGGGATTTGGCTCAATGATTCCAGAGCCTGCTTCACAAGCACAAGGTCCTGAGTTCAATCCCCAACCCCCAAAAGAGTAGGCCTAATGGAAGGAAGTCAGCTCATTGGAGATGTGCAGTTCAAGGTGCTGTTGGAACCCCAAGATTCGCCCCTTTCACTTCCAGACTCAATGAGACCATCAGACTCTCTCTGCCCCAGGCTCCCTGCCTCGATGTACTGTACCAACACATGGCCAAAGCAATGGGGCCAACCAACCATGCACTACAATCTCAGAAACTGAATAAGCCTTTCTCTGAGTGTAGCATTTCCAGCTTGGTTATTTTATCAAGGATCGCTGGAACTCTGATGATACAACATCATTATGTAATAGGTACATGGGTTGTTCTAACAAGGAATAAGCTAAATTGTTTTAGAGTTTATCAAAGACATTTGGGCCAATGGTAGAGATTTTTGATCCATCCAATACTTAAAACTATTAGCAGATCCAAGGAGAAAAGTAGAAAAACAAGAACAGAATATTTAGTATAATCAGTATTGTAGAGATGAATACAGGAATGTAAATCTCCAGAGGAGAAAAAAAGAAAAATCAGAGAGGGGGTAAACCAGAAAACATGAATGAAAGAAAATTATGACTAATGTTACATATAATATCCCCAGAGGTATGCATGGTATTCACTTCAATCATATCAGTAAGTCTATTTTTAAAAAAGATCACTTCTTAATATACAAAGTGATAGAGTAATTAATTCTTAATGATAAACATGAAACAGAAATCACTAAGAATAATCTATCACTATGCTTTAAGGAAAAAAATATATTTGTAGGATAATTTTCAATTTCCTTTGACCTGTGCAGAGTGAACATTGAAACAACATGTGTAGAAAAATCTAATCTGCATCTATAATGATTACTTTTATAAAGACATAAGATAAGTAAATATGACACTGGTAAAAAAAATGAGAGGAGGAAGAGGAAGGGGAGAAAAGGAAAAAAAATAATTGAGATGTATTATGCATGCATGGCAATTCTCCACAGTGAGTGTAGTTATTATGTAATGCAAACATGTACTAATAAAAGCTTTATAAATTTTTAAAAAGAAAATTTTATTTCCTGGAAAGGTTGTCATTCAGCTTTTAATCAGAAATACAATAGTAACTATAGCAAAATCATGGTGAAAATCAAAAGCAACTGTCACCCCATAAGTGAACAAGGATTCAGCTTAGAGAACATGACTCTACTGACAAAGAGACAAATGGCCACATTTTTCTGAAGTGAGGGAGGCCTCCACAGGGTTTGTCCTGGAAGAAATCCATCAGTCAAATGGGGTTTCTCACAGTACCCTGGAAACACACTGGTACTTTTGAAACTCATGAATATTATCCTTCATCTCTCAGCACATGCAGAAAAGGCTCATGATTAAAAATATACTGAGATTTCACATCTTCTTATTTCTGGTCCAAGAACCATCAACATAAGGAAAATATTTCTCGCTTTATGAGGAAGCAAGAAGCACTTTGAGAATTCTAAAGGGCCTCAAAATGCATTTCCTTCAAAGATGTCATATTTAATGAGAATACAGAAGGTACAAGGTATACATTTTTCAAGATAAGGGACTATTAAGAAAACTCAGGAATCTCACGGCTAGTATATTCAAAATGGAATAATTAGTTTTATTTTTTCATGCCTTGTTTGTAAGAATGGGTTGTGTCACTATCCCCTGGTTCCTCAAGTGAGTCACTGAGTCATTCTGAGTATTTTTTTCTGGCCAAAATGAAGTATATTTTCTTCTCTCCCTCTTGACTATCACCATCAGTTAGAGTCTATGAGAATACATAGAAATTGAGTGAAATACAGTATTGAATTCATATATGTTAAATGTTGGTTTTTGTTTTTGGTACTCAGAATCAAACTGAGGGCCCTGCACTTGCCAGGCAGCTTGGCTCTGCAGAGCTGCATCTCCAGGCTTTCAACAAGTTTTTTAAAATTCAGATCTTTATTGGTATGTTATATATGCACATCATCATCGCGTTCAACATTCGGTGTTTGTACCAGTATATGACCCTACTTGATTTTGATTTTTTCCTATTCCCCCACCCACCCTGTAACCCTGAACCACCTATATACATAGGCTTTGTTTCCTTTTTTATTATTATCACATTCTTGTTTCCCTTGTTATTTACCCATGCACCCTTTCCTTTTAAATATTTTCTATTTAACAATATCTATTGTATATGCTAGAACTCATTTATGTCTTCATTTTCTTATACCAGAGAAAATATATGATATTTACACATCTATGACCTATTTATTTCACTTATGAGGTTGTCCTGAAGGCACATCCATTTGAGTATGAATGACTCAATCATATCATTTTTATAGCAAAATAATACTCCATTCTATAAAAGAACCACATCTTTTTTATCCAGTCTCCAGTTGGTGGACATGTGGGCTGTTTCCAAAACTTAGTAATCACAAATTGAGGTGCTATAAACATAGGTGCACATATGTCACTGAGAAATGAATCTTTTAATTCCTCTGTGTATATACCTAGCAGAGCGATGGCCGAGTCAATGGGACCTCCAATCCTAGTTTTCTGAGGAACCTCCACACTGATCTCCACAGGGGTTGTACGAGTCTACACTTCCAACAGCTAAGAAGGGTTCCTTTTTCTCTACAGCCTTGCCAACATTTGCTGCTGGCTAATTCTGAGATAGCCACCATTCTTTGCGGAGTGAGATGAAATCTCAGTGTTGTTTTCATCTGCATCTCTTGAATGACTACTGATGTGGAGGCATTTCTTCATATACTTCTTAGCTGCTTTTTCTTCTTCCTCTGAAAAGTGTCTGTTCATTTCAGATGCCCATTTTTGAACTGGGTCTTTATATTTGGGTGGGCTGATTTTTTTTAAAGCTCCTTTTATATTCTAGATAGTAGCCCTTTGTCTGAGAAACAGCTGGCAAAGATTCTTTCCCATATTGTTGGTTGCCTTTTCATTCTGATGGTGGTTGGTGGTTTTCTTTGCTGTGCAAAATGCTCAGTGGAGGAAAGATAGCCAGCCTCTTTAACAAATGGTGCTGGAAAAACTGGGCTTTAACCTGCCAAAGACTAAAGCTAGATCTATCTCTTTCATTGTAGTTGTGTAAAACGCTAAAATAAAAAAAAAATCAAACTGGATTAGAGATCTAAATGTTAAATCAGAAACACTAAACCTGCTACAAAACAGGTTAGGTAAAACTCTTGAAGACACTGGCTTAGGGAAACCTCTATAGCATGAGAACTGGAAGAAGAAATCAACAAATGGGATTCCATTCTGTGAAAATACTTTTGCACAGCTGTACACGATGTATCTTGATTCATATTTTCCCTTTTCCCCCTCCCTCCAAACCCTCTGCCCCCATATACATAAGCTTTGTTTCCTTTTTATCATCAAATTTTTGCTTTCTCTTCTTTGCTCCCCCCATTCCCCTTCTCCTTTGAACATTTTTTTCCTGTTTCACAATACCTATCATATACTCTGAACCTCATATATTCCTTTAGTTTCTCACACAGAGAAACAAAGCTCTATGTACTTTCTAGCCTCCCACCAATCCACACTTCTTGGTACATTTCCTGGTCCCAAAAAAGTCCTCAAAATACTTGCATATTTGTATACTTCATTCCGATTTGATCAATGCTTTCAAGCTCCCAAACATGCCACTGTATCTTGCACCCTAGATGCCTCAAGAGTACACATGTGGATTTTTGTTACTTTTCTCTCATTGGAAACTCCATAGATGGAATTTAACTTGGGGTGACAAGACACCCTAGCTAGCTACTGTGTCATTTCCTTTGTACAGACCTTTTCTGTGGCTGAGTGGCCTATCCAGGAAGTTCGCCTTCTATCTGAGAGTAAACAGCAGGGCAGAGAGTAACTGAGCACGAGTACCTTGGGAGAGAAGAGTGATGGGCTGACATTCATATCGTTCAGTGTTGACTGTCAGCTCACTGTCTCAGATTTCACAGCCGAGCCTCACTGGCTTTGGCTTTATGTAGGATTTCAGAATCCAGAGCATCTTATGTGTTACTTCTTGACAGCATGAGCCTCAACCCTCCTGCCCAGGGCAAGTGATTGCCTCAATGAGTGAGGATGGTACAGAGATCAGAAGATTAAACTGCTTCACAAACTTTATACCAGACTTTCATCTGGCCTTTTATTTTCTTCTCTTTTGTGTCCCACCTTTCCACTATCTCTAGTGTCCTCAAGTTGAACCTCTCAAGGGTTCCTGGAGAAAATGTGTCTTGCTTCTCATTGCTTTCCCCTTCTGCTTGCTGCTTAGCTTTTATGTCCTCACTGAATTACTGTTCCCTTTCACTGAAAATATGCAGCAGTTTCTCTTGTGTACCTGTATATCCTCCCATTCTGTTTGTTCCTATGTGTTAAACCTTTGGCTCCATTGGCATTTTAGTGGTATTTAGGCAGGGGGAAGAGATGAGCATAAATGATAAACCTTCTGAAGAGCAGGAGTCTGTGGACAAAAAAAATAGAATAAGGTAGGTCATTTAGTTAACACTGATTGAAGGAGTTAAGGACAGGCTTTCCTAGATCAATTCTCCTGGAAGGAAGTTCAAGGACAACAATAGAAAGAGAGAGAAAAACCAGATAAAAGCAGGAAATGGCCTTGGGACTTTCACCAGGAGACCAGAGAAAGACTCACAGGCAGGACACAGAGAGAAAGCCAGATGTACAAATGATAAGGTGCCCCTATGCTAACCTGTGTGCATGTGAATGTATTCACTCTACAGTCCTTATATCATTTGGTCTAGGGTCATCACAGAGTATAACAGATATCCACATGGCCTTTCTAACTCTAAGCTAACCATGAATCAGGCATCCCCTTACCAAATAGCTGCCTACTGCAAAGATAAGGCCTTAAAAAGTAGGTCAAGGGCAAGTAGAGGGAACATGCATGTGGACCACTGGAAGAAATGGTAGTAGAGAGAAGTGTCTAGAAGACAATCCAGTATGGCAAGTTCTAGGTGTGGGGGGCTCTTGATCACCCCACCCCCATAAAGCAGCTGGGAATTCGCCCACAGGTCTTTCATCTTTTTGGAGCCCCCTAGCCTGATTCTGTTTTTATCAGGTTAGCTACCTATTTTCTCTTTCTGTTCTTTTTTTCCTTTCCCTTCTTTTTAAAAATAAAATGTGTTCCTTTCCTCCTCCTTCCTTTTCCTCTTTATAAATAGTGTCCCTGTTTCATTAAATTTTTTCCCTCTAATTTTTTACTGGGGCTGAATTTATAGTTCTAGGGGCTGCTGGCAAAGCAGTGCTTGTCCTCCAAATGCAACATCTTTGGTTCCCTCAGCAGAAGACAGACATGACATTTCCTTGATTTAAGAGACCTCTTATGAAAAATTACTTAAAATTATATTTTTCTACTGACTAATTCACTCTAAGAATTCTCTGTCTTGAAATATGTTGAATATATTGATATTTTACATGTGCAAGTTGCCTTAGTATAGTAGGGAAATTCTCTTGATTATTAATAGCTTATTGACTTATTTTTTTAGGAAGTATTTTGGTAATGATGGTGTCTTTTATCTTTAAATCATTATTAGAAGCCTTTTTAAGAAATCTTGTCAAAGGTATCAAGGTAATATCTGCATTGCTTAAATGGTCTGTAATGAATCTAATTCATCCCAGGTTAATCTTCCACCCACCTTGATTACAACATTTTAAAGATAGCTGAAAGGTGATGAAAATAAAAACCAATGTAAATGAAAGGTCAAAAGCTCAAAATATCTGCTCATTTTGCCAGTAATTGTCAGTTTATTCACTACTTGGTCTCATGGATGCAAACTTGCTTCTACAAAACAGTTTGAATTAAATGGTTTTCATCCTGAAGTTCATGAATTAACTCAACTAAATTTCTAAACTGTGAGATTAATTGACTATCAGGGGGGTATCCTTAGTCTGGAAATGGGATCAGAAAGGGAATGTAGACTCCTCACTGAAGATCAGGTCAATGCTACAGTTTCCTCTCTCTCTCTCTCTCTCTCTCTCTCTCTCTCTCTCTGTTTCTGTTATTCCTAGCATGAGCAGCCCAAGGCCTGCACTCAAACAGTAAACTAATTGAGATAGCCTCACCTTTAAGGTACCTATTTAAACTTTCAGAGTGTTCTCCCTGGCTTCAGCCCTCCCTAGAGGCTCTTACAGAATCAAGAGAGCTTCTCAGTGAGACAGATGTGCACTCACAGCCTGGCCAGGAAATCACCTTCAGGTTTCTGAGTTTTCTAGCCTGGTTTCCCTGGAGCTTAGGTACCTTCAGTTACCACACTGAAGAACCTCATGGTGTAGGAGCCCTTTAGAGATCTCATTAAAAGACACAGCTGGAAAGTTTCCACAGGCATCTTGGCAAAGATGATGAAAACACTTTTTAATTGATCTCAAAAGAATAAAAACTATTTTAGGATTTAAAAAGAAAATTGCCCTGAGGGGTTCATTAAAACTTTGCTGCCGTTAATCACAGCAGAGTGCTCTCTGCAAGAAACTGCCCTGGAGACCACAGCGCAGAGGGAGGGACATCTTGGCCTTGGGGGAAAACATCGTGGTTACTCAGCTACAGGGCAGCAAAGCTGCATTCTCTCAGGGCTGGAGACACCTTCCTGGGAGACTGAGGCTCCCAAAATCTTAGCAATGAACTAAACTCTTTCAGTATTCACAAATTTAGGTAAAGAATAATAACCAAATTTCCATGTACTACAGGCACAACATTAAGACCTTCATATGTATCTTTACTAGTCATAAAAATGACATATAAAAGTGATAGTCAATCATCTCCCTGTTCATAAAAAAATAAGCAATTTCAATCAAGTTAAATAACCCAACCAAGGTTATATTGTGGATGGTTCCAATACTTAACACTGATTCCGGTTTTTTTGCTGATAGAGTCCAGTGTGAAGGGAAGTATCTTTTTCTACCTACTCATCAGTCACCCAAACAACCTCCCTGTGTATTATCTTCTTGAAACAGCAAGAAAGACAAAACAGCAGAGGATATGATGATAAAAGATACTAAGTTAGCACTTCTTCAGATTAACATTACTGCATCTCAGCTGCTAGTATATGTCTGTCCCAGTTGTCATTACCCTCACATCAAATACCATCATTCCCTTGGTACCTACCCCATCTAGATGGCCTTGTTGATGCACTGACATACTGGAATCTTTTAAGTGCTAAATTGGAGTCAACCTGTGCAAGTCTCCCTGCACAGTCACCTGTGCAAGCTTCTTTGTGAGTCTTCACCACACCTCATGTCATTGGAAATGCTCAGGTAATTAAGAGACATAGCTTTGACTTGTTCACTGTCAGCTAGAGACATGTACATTGGGTGATTCATTTCATCAGCTGCCATGTCTATGGATGGCCCAAATTCCCTATGACTGGTTTGAGGTTATAAATTTTCCAAGTAAGCAAATTCACAAATATAGAATATATGAATAGTGAGAATAGGTCATAAAATGACCTCTATGAAAGAGGCCAGGGATTAAGCTCAGCACCTTCCTTGCAAGTGGAAGGTCCCAGGTTCCATCCTTGGTAACTGCATACAATAATGCCAGGTGTGGTGACACATGCCCACCAGCAATCAGTACCACATACCACAATGCTGGATGTGGTGGCTCACACCTGTAGTCCCAGCACCTGGGAGGCAGAGACAGGAGGATTGCTATGAGTTTGAGGCTGAATTCAGGACCAGCCTGGACTGCAAGGCAAGATCCTGTCTCAAAATAAAATTCTATGAAAATATTGTATAAGGAAAAAGAAAAAAACACTAGAAAATTTAATGGCTGATATAATCATGAAAGAAAATATTTACTACAAATCACATAGATATTGTATTCTGGCTTTTTTCATGAAATTAAGGAAGGGCTCTGTGTGTAGCTCTGCAGCAGAGCACCTGCCTACCATGTGTGAGACCCTGCGTTCAGTCTCCAGCACAGAAAACTAAAAAGGAACATCATTAAATCAAAAATATGGAAGATAGGCATAGGAGATGTGATCCATGGATGTCTTAGAAAATTTAAATCACGAAATTAGTATATTTAAAAATATAACTCAAAAAATTTTCCACAAAGTAGAAGAAAACATGAATTATGAATTTAGAGACAGAAATCACAAAATATATCTCCGAGAAATATATCTCTTGGTACAAAATGGTAATATATCCTGGTAACATTATCAAGTTAGAAATAGTAAAACACACTTACCTAGGCAAAAAAAAACTCAAACAATCTACAAATACAATCATATATATATATATATATATATATATATATATATATATATATATGTATAATACATCACAACATCCAGTTCTGAAGTTTGTTAAGAAAATCTCTAGGAAAGAAAATTCACCCAAATTTTATACCTAGCTAAAATGGCTGTTGAAGTTAACACAAAGGCACAATGTAGAAGTACAAGGAATTCAAAGAAGATCAGCCCCAGAAAATCCACTGACTGATTTGGTGCAACTCAAGGGATTGATGGTAAACAGGACAGACCTGCCCTGCATGTAGATGTCACCAACCGAAAGGCTTATATCCTAAACAGAATGAAAATGGAAAGCAAAAGGAAGCTTTGCTGCCTTCTACCTGCTCATGTATGGGCTGTTTCTCCTTTGCCAGGCCCTTCTGTCATGCTGCTCTACCTTAGAGCCAGATAACTACGGACTGAAACCTCGATAAACTGTGAGCTAAAATAAATTTCTCCTGATTAACTTGTGGGTATCAGGTATATTGTTCCAGCAATAAGGTAGTAACTAAGACATTAATGAACATAAATATGTTTATTAAAATACAGTAGAATGCAAATGCTAAATGCATGCCCTGAAAATAAATAGATAGATTCAGTGCAATCCTCATTGAAATCTCAGCAGCGTATTTCACAGAACTCGAAGAAAACACTACAAAATTCATTTGGAACCAGAACAGACCCAGAATGACAAAAGCAGCTCTAGACAACAAAGACAAATCAGAAGGAACCACAATCTCCAAACTGAAACTATATTACAAGCCACTGTCATGAAAACATTATGGTACTGGCAAAGGGAATAGACCTATGGATCAATGGAACCACTTAGAAGATGCAGAAATAACTCCAGACATACTAAGCCACTTCATCTTTGACAAAGGGGCCAAACATCTTCAGTGGAGGAAGGATAGCCTCTAATAAATGGTGCTGGAAAAACTGGGTTTCAAGCTGCCAAAGATTAAAACTAGACTTCCATCTTTCATCATGCATTACACCGAAGTCAAAGTGGATCAAAGATGTAAAAAGTAAAACAAAAACTTTAAACATGCTGGAAAATAGGCTAGGTAGAACTTTTGAAGACATTGGCTTAGGGAATGACTGTGATGCAAAACCTCAGTAGCACAGGAACTAGCAGAAACAATCAACAACTGGGATTTATTTCTATTACAAAGCTTCTGCACAGCAAGAAAAACCATTAAGAGAATGAGGAGATCACTTACAATGCAGGAAAAAATTTACCAGCTATTCCTCAGATAAAGGACTACTATCTAGAATACATAAAGAACTTAAAATAATCAGATTCCTCAAATTTAAAGACTCAATTCAAAAATAAGCATCTGAAATAAGTAGATATCTCTCAGATGAAGAAGTAAAACAGCAAATAAATATATGAAAAGAGGTTCATTCAATATTCAATGATTATTTAAAAGATGCAGATGAAAATAACTCTGATATTCCATCTCACTCTAGAAAGAGAGACTGCTATCAAGAAATCAAACAGTAACAAATGCTGGTGGGGCTGTGGGGAGAAAAGAGTCCTTCTCCACTCTTAGTAGGAATTTAGGTTGGTGCATCTACTGTGGAGATTCCTCAAAAAAGTAGAATTAGAGGTCCCATTTGACCCTGCCACTTCCCTCTTGAGTATCTTCCGAAAATATTCACAACATCATACCACAGCAATATATGCACATCCATGTTTATAACAACACAGTTTGTAATAGCTAAATCTTGGGAACAGCCCAAATGTCTATCACCTGGTGACTGCATAAAGATGTGGTTTGGTCTTTTACAAAACGGAGGGAATGACATAAAGAATGATAGCACTCATACATAAAGAATGATAAGCTAGAGACATTTACAGCTGAATGGATGCCCCTTGACGCCAAACCTATAAGATAAATAAATAGGATACATACGTGTAAATGCTGAATAGTTTCTCTAGTATAAGAAACTACATGAGAAAATAAGACCAAAATGTATATAGATAATATTAAATAGGAAGTAAAAGGCCAAAGGGTAGAGGAAGTAGGCGGGTAGGGAAAGGGAAAGAAGGGAAAGAAAATACATGAGCAAAAAAAGAAAACAAAAGTCTGTAATTAGGGAGGAGTGAGGGGAGGAAGGAAAAGTAGGAGAATAGGAAAAAAAAACAAGAGCCAAGATATGTCATGTACAGATACAAATACTCACAGATGAATGTGAGGATAATGTATACAAAATGTATCAATAAACTTAAAGGAGAAGAAAGGACGGGGGAGGTTGCTCAATGTGAATGTCCTGGATTCGATTGCTAATACTTCAGAAAAGATAACAAAGAAACAAAAAAGAAAATAAATAAATATAAAAACTGGAAGCAAAAGAAGATAAATTTTGTGGTGCTTTCTGATCTTTAATGTCTGATAATACAAGTATTTTACCTGACAAATTGAGTTAAATATAAATGAGTACAGTTAATTGATAAGATAAACAGAAAATAATATAAAGATAAACTAAAATTGGGTGGTGGGAGAACAGAAGGAACGCAGGGTAATAAATACATGAATAAATTCCAGTGTTGTTTACAACAGATAATTACTTGGCTTTGACAGGTAATTAATTAATGAAATAAATAAATAAATATTAAGAATTTTGTAAGGCCGGGGATTTAGCTCAGTGGTTCCGGTGCCTGTCTTGCAAGCGCAAGAACCTGGGTTCGATCCCCAGTAACCACATAACAATACTGGACGTGGAGACTCACCCCAGCAGCAACCAGTACCACATACCACAGTGCCGGGCGTGGTGGCTCATGCCTGGAATCCCAGCACTCGGGAGGCAGAGGCAGGAGGATTGCTGTGATGTGAGTTGGAGGCTGAGCTCAGGGCCAGCCTGAACCACAAAAGCAAGACCCTGTCTCAAAAAACCTTAAAAAAAATAGAATTTTGTGCAGAATTATAGAAAAAAGTACAACTTGTTGAATAAAACCTCATTCTTCTTAAGTAACTGAAGAATATGCACAAAATAGAGTACATTATATAGTTTTTTGAGAGCTTATATCTACTAAGAGCTGAAATCAGATAATAGAACTGAGAATACAATTCATAACAGCTAAATCTTGGAAGTGGCCTCCATAATCCATCAGCAGATGCACCGATAAAGAAAATGTGTTTCCATATAATGAAGTACCACTCTGCATAAAGAAAGATAAGCCTCAGTCATCTGTAGGGAAATGGATACACTTTCCTTGTGCTTGGCCATAAAGCAGGCATGCAAACTTAAATATCTCCATGGCTTCTCTTCCAAGATTTAGCTGTTATGAATTGTGCTGTCTAAACATGAATATGTCTGCATCAGTGTAATACAATGTCTTTAACTCTTTCAGCAAGATACCTAGAAGGGAAGTATCGGGTCAAACAGAATTGCTAATTTGAGTTTTTTTGAGGAGTCTCCACACTGATTGTCTCCACTGTAGTTGCACCAGTTTAAATTTCTAGCAACAATCCCAAGTTACAGGAAAAGTGAAAAATACATGATAGATAATAGAAAGTAGGGAGCTTGATCTTCCTTAAATGGAGAGGGGACAAGAGATGGAGGGGGAGGGGAGGGAAAGGGATGGGAAGGAATTAGGTCCTATTATGTACGTGTAAAAACTCTGCACAAGAAATGTAAACATGTACGGCAAGCATCCACTAGCAGAAATAAATGTCAACAGACTTAAACCTGTCTTTCTTTCTGTCTTTTTGTCTTTCTTTTTTTCCTTATTTCTTTCTCTTTTTCTTTTTGTTTCTTTTTTTGTAATACCGAGGATGGATCTCAGAACATTGTACTTGCCAGGCAGTCAGTGGGCAGCTGAGCTGCAACAACTGCCTTTTATTAAAAGAATTTACAAGTTGGATAGAAAAAATAGAGCTCAGTTTTATCATACTGGCAAGAAGAGACAGAAAATTCTGAATCCCTAAAAGGGGAAATGAGGTAATAGCATCATGAGAAACTGTAAACAGAAATAAAGCATAGCTATAAACTTCACGTGGTAGACAGTTTAACTTAAATAAAAGTATTACTGTCCTATCAGAGCATTTCGTAGGAACAAACAATGCTGAAATTAACACAGAAGGTATAATAGAATAACAAAAACTTCAACTCATAATATGGTCACATTTCAAAAGGCAAAAACTATATCTAATTAAAGCAAAACAAAAGTAATAGAAAACACAATATTAATTGTCGGCGACTGTTCGCGGTGTAGGGCCTGGGATCGCCGAAGACAGGAATGAACGGAGTCGGAATGGACAGACAACACACGAACACAAGAGAGGTTGTGATGTTGTTGTAAATCCACTAGGCCTTTTGTGTTCTTTTTTATACATGATTTTTCAGCTTTGTAAAATAAGGGTGATTGTTACAGGTTAACAAAAGTTTAAGGAAAAAACAAGAACAGAAACAGAGCAGTGATCAATCATTTTGACATTGTGTAAGGTCGTGTGAGACAGTGATGATTTTCCCATGACCACAAAAATCTTTGTAGATCAGTGTGTTTTGTACAAAACTTTTCTAAGGAAGTGGATCTTTGTTATTTCTTTAATCTTGTTTTTATAGATTTTATGTGAGCATTAATTTATTTTTTTGTACTTGTTGATGTATTTTTGTCAGGTGGCCATGTTATTTTTATTTCAGCTGAAACTATTATGTCTAATAAGGTGTTTTCTGCTTATGTTATTTTTGTTTGGTGAGAAAGTACAGAACAGTTCACAGGGAAAAACAGAATAGTTTAGAAGGGAGAAAGCGGCTTGTTTTTACATACTGTTGGGCTAACTGTGCACCTCCTGGCGAAGCATACTCAATTCAGGCTCTAGGCCTGGGGAGCCACAAGCCTCAAGCACAGGGGTCTTCCGCCCGGGACCCCAGTCCCTATTTTGTCACTCCTTATTCGGTGGGGGCGTGGCAATTAATTCACCTTTTTCACCTCACATCAGACCCTGAAATAAACTAAGAAATAGTAGATGAGATAGCAGAAAGAAAGTAAATGTAATTAATAGTTTATAGACTCAATATTGAAAACAATGAAATTTATAGTGATTTAAACAGAATGTTACAAATGCATATAAATCAGTAAAAAGACTTTAAAGAAATAAATATTGGAATTTTTGTTTATGAACAAGATAGTTTTTTTTAAAGAAAACCGGAGAACTCAAGAAGATTTACATAATACATGTATGGGTGCCACTTGGTGTACTAGAAAATAATAAAACTGTGTTTATATCTCTCACCTTGCAACTGTTATGTCTCCCAGAGATCCAGATTTATTCCCAAACATGAGGAAGCAGGGAAACATTTTCAGTGTGTGGTCTGAATTTGAAAGGTATAATTTTTTAAAACAAATTAAATGCAAAGAGCTTCTCTCTGTAAACAAGCTTTGAAATACATTTTTCTACTTTTCTATGTTTTATTTTAGAAAATGAATACAGAATTTAAAAGGACCAAAACAGTTTAAAATGCTAAAAGAAAGTGAAGACTATAGTAGTTATCGCCTCTCTTCTTATACATTCGTTTAATTCATTTAATTACAATTCAGATCACATATAATATCAAACAATATTGAATGATGTAGTCATAAGCCATTTTTGGTCAATGTCATGCTACTATTGTATTTGAATACTTCATTTATATCTTTGAGTTCAGTGTCTATCTTCCACAATTACTTTGTGAATCATCTAATACAATTTTCCAAAGCGCACTATTTTCACTTTCCTTAAGTTATTTCAAATATTTACTTCTGAATCAAGAGACAGTCCTTTAGTGGAAATCTTTTTCCAAGCTTCAAGTACCAATTCATATAACATTGGTATATTTCTTTCAAAATTTATTCTTAATATAGATTTATACATTTTAAATCTAATCATTCACCCTTAAAGAACTCAGCTGACCAACTACAATTTTTTACCTTATGTTTTATTTGCTCTTAGCATGTTTTCTTATTCTTCTGAATTCTTGAAAAGTTGTTTGCAGGGTCCAGCAGGGAAGCGCAGCAACTGTACCCCCTTAGTGAGGAAGCAGTCCTCCTCTGCCTGGCATGGCTGTCACCGTCCAACAAGTGCCGCTTCCGGAGGGACACATGCGGAGCAGTGAGGGAGAAAGGGGACCCCTCTCAACCAGCCAGCTGAGCCACATCAATGCTGATTATCAGTGGCAATGACAGACGCCTCGACAGATCACCTTCACATTTGTTCCTCTGAATTCTTATGACCTCTGTTTGTAATATTTTATTAAACAGCTATTTGAATTATCTTCTTGCCACATTTTACTTATTAAGATCTGATGTCCCCTTTTTGGTGACAGAGTATGTGAGATTAGAATCCACGCTTCACAACGCTGCATCCCATCTGAAAGTCCATTTCACATAGTGGCTGCTCAGCTTCGTGCAGACCTTACAGACCTCCTCAAAGCTTCTGATCTCAGTTTACTCACTTGTACCATGGAGAATCTTGGATTACGTGATGTTTCTCCCATGCTTGTCTCAGCTTTAACTTTCTGATGTCAACTTAATTGTTCAGCATTACTCATATTTCCCACTAGATGGTACTAACACCAAATAAACATTACTTGAGAAAACTGATAATAATTTAAAACTTGCTGGCACAAATGAATATTTCCAGCAGGTACATTGTTATGTATAATGTTTGCACTTGAGAAATATATTACAGAATTATACAAAGACTATGATACTGTCAAACCAAGCGTGGAATCAAATCCATTAATTGTCTCCAAAAATTCCCTGTTATCTTGTTTTACTGTATTTTACAGCGCATAGCACAATATTTTTAAATATTGGCACCATGTTGTGCAGTAATCCCTAGAACTTGCATCCCAAAACTGAAACTTCATGTCCTCTGGACAACCACTCCCCAATTCCTCTTTCTCTCTTCCACTGGAAGTCCATGTTCCATGAGTTTTACTCCTTTAAAAACCTCATGTAAGATGGTAACCTTGGTGAATGTCTAGGCATATTAAATATGTGTACATCATTGCGGACCAATTACGCTCCCATAATGCTACATTTTTTCCTAGTTTTTTTTAATTGGAAAATTATTTGCTGATAAATAATAAATATCCTCAAAATGATTATTTGGAGTAATGCTTGTGAAATTTACCCCAAACAACTTATTTAAGAAATATTCCCTGATTGCTCGCTTGGTATACAATGTGATATTTATCTGTTCCTACAGAAAAAATGAGTTATTTATGGATACTCATATGAAACAGGAGACAATAATTTCAAACCTCATAATATCGATAAAATATGAGAACATTCAGGGAATGGAGATATTTTCAGCTATATAAATTAGCAGAGAATTGAGTTGTTTTAAATAAATTTTGCGCCACAGTTGAATTTGTTCTGTCACATAAGAAAAGCACAGTGGAGTCCATTCAGTCCCAAATAAAGTCTTTGTATTTCATTCAATTGGACAAAATCGAAGACATTCCCATCCTTAGTCTCATCATCTGAATTGTGTGTTTGAAAGGAGTGCTTGCCACTACTGAGCCTTGTGATAGGAGTGGGGAAAGCAGCAGGGTGACAGGAAGGCACAGGATGGTCCCTGCATCTCCGTGAGACCCAGTGATGGCCCGAGGGTGCATGCGAGACAGTGCTGAAGGCACCAAAGGACACAGGGAGAGATGGATCAAAGAGTGTCAAGGGAAGTGAGGGCGGAGTCACTGTGCCACTTGCAGAGAGTCGGTTTTGTTGTTCAAACAGGGAAGGGAGCACCAACACTGCATCTGAAAATCTTGAGTCTTACAAGCCGACACTCCAAGCTCTCCCTCAGTGGAGTGAAGTCATTCTGTACCTATTGCTTTTGTAATGAGCTATATATTTGCTGACCACTTAAAAACCTACTGCAGCTGGTCGTGGTGGCACATGTCTTGAATATCAGCAACTGGGAAACTGAGATAGAAGGATCTGAGGTCTGAGGTAGGTCTTGGTAACTTAGTGACTTAACAAGACTCTATCTCAAAGTTTAAAAAAAAATTAAAAGAAACGGTGCCGAAGCCTTGGATTCAATCATCTGTACAATACAAAAACAAGCACAAATGAAGCCAAGGATTTAGCTCAGTGGTACCATGTCTTCCTTGAAAGCACAAGGACCTCAGTTTGATCCCTGGTAACACAAAAGAGAAAAAAAAACCAAACAAACAAAATAGAAAACCAGGAAAAATGAGAAAAAGCTACTGGATCTATAGTGAGTGAGTGATAAGGTTGTAGAACCATAAAGAAAATACCTCACAGACTCACAGCTGGGCCTTTGTTACTGTTCTGGGAACAACTATACAAATAAATAGGTCTTTGAGATACTTCTTTTAAGAAACTTTGCAAGATATTCAAAATAGTATTGGGGAAATGTCCATGCACCACTGAGTGTCCACTCTGTCCTTTTCTCCCTGCTTGCAGGCACAAATCCCTTTAATTCAGTTTAGTTTAGCTTAACAATGCTACTACTTGGTGTGCACTCTAGGCTGAGGCTCCAGGTACACAAGGAAGAGACTCCTGCTCCCTTGAGCTCCAAGACGAGTTTGTAGGACAATGGACTGTGCCTTGGGTGGAGGGAAGCATCCTAGGTGTGTAGATTGCTGGAGAAGGTGATGACTAAGCAAATGTGAAGGAAAAATACTAACAGCTAATAAAGGAGCAATGCAGTTGGCTCGGGAAATGACTTGAACAAAAACTGGGAAGCTTGAAATGGCATGTGTGTTCTGGAAACTACGAGGAGTTTCCAAACATCCTAGTGTGAAATATTAGCCAGTGAAACCTCAGGCAGGTGCCAGGGCAAACTCAGGTAGAAACACATCAAGGATGACCTTGAGGTAGTGCAGAGAAAGTGTCTGAAGATGAGGCTGATATGAGAAGACCCACATGTCAATTTGGTGAGTGGGAGAAGGTATTTTATCTCTGGGCATGAGACACACTATTTACAAACAGGAAAATAAAAGGTGGAAAATACAAGGTAATGAAGGAGGAGGAAGAAGAGGAAGACACAAAATCTTGTCTAGTCTCCATCCCATGCAAATACTTCTTAAGCTTTTGTATCTATCTGTACACCAGCTTTTCTTTTCTTCCTAGAAAGGAGTTATTGACACATGGTCCTGGGAGTCTTTTAATGTCTCAGTGGACACATGAATCAAAACCAGAACCATCCTGAGTGTGAGACACGCTTTCTGCTGATTTGTGGGAGCTGCTCAAGGCTGCTCCCCATACAGGAGCCTGACTGTTTCCATGACAACCTCAGGTCACACAGCAGAAGGCTGAGAAAGCTGTGCTGATCCAGGAGCTTTGTCTTGTCATTTGATGATTCACAGTGTTCAGTGTCTAGTAAATTGCAACCTGCTTCCTGTGGACACCACGCGAGACAGGAGAAACCTTACGCTACCTAAACCTTGTATTTCAATATAACTTGTTTTCTGTAACATACTCTTATCTGTTGGGAGCAAAGCAGCTCCACCTAAAGATCTTAGGAATCCAGCAGTGAATACAAGGAAAAAGATAACAACATTTTGTACACATTTTGCCACTCTTTATCATTCTTCTTTGATGTGAGATCCCTAATGGAGCGAGGGAAGTGTACATTCAAGATGTAGACTCTTCAGTTCTCCAAACCAAAATGGACTACTAAACTTCCTTTTGATTAATATTTGACCATCTACCCTCACTTTTGTACTCCTTAGCTTATTAAGGATTCCTATTTTCTCTTTTCATAGATATATCTGTGACATGTATATATTTTTAGGGAATTATATTGCAAATGTTTTATAATTTCTTCATCATAAAAAATCTTCTCACTCAATTTCACGATCCTTTTCCTATCATATTTTTTGGTTGCAACATGTTCCATCGTAAAGATACATTGCATTTTACTCCCTCAGTCTCTGTGTTTACCATTTGTTTATTTGCTCTGACCATAGCACATTTGCCCCAAATAAAAATTAAGTACTTTATTGAATGCTTACCACATGCTGTACACTAATCTAAGTACTTTAATCTGCATGAACTTCTTTATTCTCAAAACAATAAAATGGGATAGGTACAGTTAATAGACTGGATTTGCATCTGAGGTGAAATGCTATCCCCTCCTCGGCTCTCCCTGTCTGCTGTCCATCAAGCACAGTACTGTGGGAAACAGTCATCGTAGGCCCACTTACCTGCCTCTTCCCTGCCCCACCCCACAACCCAGATCAAATCTCTGACTTCTTCTGTGACTAAGAGGCTGGGTTCTATCATCTGCACCTCCTGGATTCAGGCTGTATGGCTTCAGGCTGGACTGGGCCAGTGGTGGTGCCAGTAGAATAAAATAGGAGAGGAAGATGGACAGATGGACCATTGGATACACACCAGAATTTCCTTCTCAATTCTCCCCACACTTTGTGCATTGTTTCTGAGCTAGCTGAATTTGTCCAGGCTTACCATTGTCACCAGATGGCCCATGTATCTCAGCTCTGTCTCCTACCATCTTTGATGACAGGATCTCTTTTGCCCATCCTGAAGGCTATAAATGGCTTTCCGTGTGCTGCTGGTTCTCTGGTACCTCACCATCCCTAGTTTTTCCTGTAGCCCATCCCTGCTTGGTGAGCTTTGCTGCCATCAAAATCCTTTCAGTTGAACCATCCAGGATGTACTCTGTTTCCTGGAAGAGACCTGCATAATAGAATCAGCTTATCTTCTTTTTTTATTCATGACTATTTTTATAATCTGAACTCATCATGCACATATTTTGTTCCTCTGAGTCATTATTTAAAATTCATAAGTGGAAAATCTAGCCTACTTTATTAAACTCTACATTCTCAGTATGCAATAAGTATTGGTCTCATTTACTCATCTGTAAATTTATCTATGAAAGTATAGCACATTAAATTTCTCTCTGAGGTTAAAAAAAAGTATGTGTTTCTGGGCCAGAGATTTAGTTCAGTGGTTCCAGTGCCTGCCTTGCAAGCACAAGGTCCCAGGTTTGATCACAGGAAACCACATACAACAATTCCAGGCATGAGGACTCACACCTATTAGCAATCAGTACCACACACTAGTGTTGAGTGTAGTGGCTCACACCTGTAATCTCAACACTCAGGAGGCAGAGCCAGGAGAACTGCTGAGCTTGATGCTGAGTTCTGGACCAGCCTGAACTAAAAAGTGAGAACTTGTCTCAAAAAACTGAAAAAAAAAAAAAAGAAAGAAAGAAAAGAAAAGGCATGTGTCTTTAAATCATGAGTGCCAACTCTGACAGCTCATTGAGTTTCAGGAGGGAAGTGAAGAGACCTCAACATCCTGTCCCACAGCCACAGTATTAAAAGCATTATCAGCAGTCCAACAATCAGGAGCTCTTTCTCCATCAACAAAGTCCTGTGTTTTCACTGATTAAAGTTAATCCTTTTCTTTGAATATTATCCTCATTTCCCAGGCAGTCTAGAAAAGTCTGAAGCAGGCTGACAGGTTGGTAGGAAACTGTACTTTAATTAGAAAACCCATGTTCATCCTCAGTGATTGACGGGAGGTGAATATGAATGTTTAGTTGGCTGCAGCATGCAGGAGCAGCACGATTGTGACAAGAAGAAATCTGAGGAACAGTGAGGCCTCTGCTTTGGAGGTGACAGAGAAAGATGGAGGATGAGTAGGGAAGTTGGGGATTAGCTGAGAATTTTGATGAGGATGAGTTTGCATACAAAAAAATATCAAGAGAAAAGATTCAGGGTAGGTCAGGAAAATCATTGCAGATAGAACAAAGACTTCTTTGTCAAGGAGAAATGTGTACAGTTTTCATAATATGGCAGCAAAAAACTGGCTAGAATGCTACCATGCTGTCTGTGTGTGTGTGTGTGTGTGTGTGTGTGTGTGTGTGTGTGTGTTACTAAAAATTGAACTCAGGCTCTTGTCCTTCCAAGGTAGGCATTATACCACTTGAGTCAAATCCCTAGCTCGTGCTGTCTTTTGATGCACACCACACACCTAGCTTGAAAGATGGGAAAATGTACTGGACAGGGAAATTTCAAATGTTCAGAGAAATTGTCTACTTCCTTTCATAGTTCAACTGTAAAGAAATTTGGTTGTACCTGGAAACAGAGGGAGAAGCACACACATTCTTTGCTGTGGATTCTAGACTGTCTCTCCAAGCCTCCTGTGTCAGGAGCAATCCTATTTGGGAAAATAAATTTTCTAAATTGGACAATGGGGACTATGAATGGGCCAAGGTTTCCTGCCTGCAGACCAGCTATGACATATTTGGACCTGAGGACTTGACTCCTTATCTCTGTTTCTGGGAACAACAAAGATCCTGAAGGCCCCACATGCTGTGATGCTCCAGGGCAGAGCTACACCAGGATCTTCATCTACATAATTCCACATTGCTCTCAGATATAAGAACATGCTGCCCTTAGAATGACTGGTTGACCTGTTACATTTGTTGCTCCTACAACTGCTGCCCTCTGAGAGAACTGTTACATTGTTAGCTCCCAAGGTACTGAACGGTGTGGCAAGCTCTGTTCTGCCATCTTTGCTACTCAGAGTACCATGGATCAGGCACAAACTCAGCTTCTTCTCTAAGTCTCATTTATTAATTATCTCACAGAAGACTAGAACTTACTGCAAAGGTTCTAGTTTCATCCCCTTTCCCTGTTCCCTACACTCCTGTGTTGAGAGGCAAGGATTCTGGCAGGTGGTTGGATACTGGCAGTTCTACAGCTGACTTGCTGTTAGGAGGCAGAGCCTGGTGAGAAGAGATGGGTAGCTGGGAGGGTATATTCCCTCCTTTGCTCTTCCCTTCTCTCTGCTTCCTGGCACCTACCACACGATCAACTGCCTTCTGTCACATCCATCTACAGTGGGGAGGGCTGCCTAAAGGCTGAATTTTCTAAAAACCATGAGCCAAAATTAATCTCTTGTAGTTTAAAATAGTGTCAGGTATTGTATCTCAAAGAAAAGAAAGTGATTCAAAGTAACTAAGACTGTCTTTCCTATCTAAAAGAAGCTTCTCCTGGTTTTTAGCCAGCAACTCAAACTTTCATAGATTCCAGTGGACTTCAGCCTGGCAGGAGGGATAAAACTGAACTCTCACAGGAGCTAATCTCCATTCGGGGAACTTTTGAAATCCTTTTTATTCCTGATAGAAAGTTTATACTTCTACTGTAAAAAGTCATTTATTCACAGGCACACATTAGGGGGCCACATGCCAGTTATCAGTTATTTCCACAGAACCATTGTTCCACTTAATACAGAGGTATCAGTCAAAGTATATGACATTAAAGAAAAATAGAATGAACACTGAAAACCTTTAAGATACACCAAAATTCCCACAGATTTTATTATTTTCAAAACATCTAAAGTTAATAAATCAATTTTTATTCCTCTTTAATCCTCACCCACAGTCCTGGTCATTTTTCTGTCATATGACAAAATGCCCTACACCCACGACTTTAAAAAGGACAGGGTTATTTTGTTTATGGTTTCAATAGCTTCATTTCATGGTTGGTTGGTGCCAAAGCAGAAACAAGATTGCAGAACTGAATTGAAGAAGAAATTGGTTCTCCAATTGTGACCAAGCAGCAGCAAGAGAAGGGAGGAGTTAGGGATGAGAATGCATGTTTCCAACATCATACCAGTACCAATCCACCTCTTCTGACCAGGTTCTGCCTCCTACTAGCACATTCAGGCCCTGAACTTAACAATAGATGAACCTGGGATGATGTAAACCCCCAGGATCCAATCACCTTCCAAACATGGTAGAGTTTTGAATAACATCATAGAACGAAACTACAAGACCTCCTCCCTAATTTTAGGCTCACCTATTTTTGCTTTTATCCCTGCACCAAATTGGTGGTAACGGTGAAAACAAAAGTCCACAGAACTCTAGTGGTAGCTATATTGAAGAGAGAAATCCCAAATCAGATGGCTAATAATCTGATTATTCAACTTCTAAAACATCTCTAGAGTCCCAAAAGGGAGCCAAGAAGTGAGCTTCTATACCCCTGTGGTCTGATGTGGATGAATAAGGAAATACCTTCACTTCAGTGGTTTGTCTTGCTTCTTAAGATAACTTTGTCTTTATTGACTAAAAACCAGATAGGCTGTTGTCACATAGGGTTGGTTCACAATTCTTTCAGAGACGTGGATTCTTTTTTTTGTTTGTTTTTTTGTTTTTTTGTTTTTTTTTTGAGACAGGGTCTCACTTTGTAGTTAAGGCTAGCCCTGAGCCCAGCCTCAAACTCACATCACAGCATCCTCCTGCCTCTGCCTGCCGAGTGCTGGGATTACAGGCCACCACGCCCGGCACTGTGGTGTGTGGTACTGGTTGCCGTTGGGGTGAGTCTCCACGCCCAGTATGGTATGTGGTTACCGGGGATCGAACCTGGGTCCTTGCGCTTGGAAGACAGGCGCTGGAACCACTGAGCTAACTCCCCAGCCCGAGACATGGATTCTTGTGGAGAGCAGATTTGAGGCTAATTGGCCTCCTTGTGGACACTGAGAAGACAGCATGCAGGTGTGTTGGCATGCTGCAAGAAGAAGTGGAAATACCTGACCGGAGAAGCATCATGGAGGGCTGGAGATAGCTGAACTTTGTAGTACTTTGTTTGTACCTGCGTACTTTGACATAACAAAAGGAGTTCTTGGAGGACGACTCAGGATTCAGTTCTCTGTAGTTGTTCCCCCAGCTGGTTTCTCTTGAAATTCATCCCTGAGCACCTCATTTCCTTCTGCAATCCCAGACTACACCAACAGAGTCTCACCTGGTAAATTACATCTAAACCTGGAGGAACAATAAAATAACTATAAGCAGTTAATTTAATAGGTGTGTGTGTGGTGATTTTTACAGTTGGTGTAATCCTGTGGTAATGCTGCTAAAGCTGTCTCAGAAATTTCCCTTAGAGATCCTGGCTCCTATGGAGTATAGGAATTTTAAGTCAGAGAAATTCCTGTACCCTGATATGACTCTCAGCCCTTGAGGTGAGCTGTTGTACATCTTTGCCTATATAAACCACAGCATGGATTAGTGACACAAGCGTGACTGCAGAGAGATATTCCTGACATCGTCCTACTGAATAACACTTGCTCTTCTCTGGTAGTCTTCTAGGCATTTGCTCCAAATGGGGCTCTGGAAGCCTTTCATGTCTCAATATCAAATAAACTAATGAAGAGGTCCCTGGTGAGCATGGCACATCCAGAAAGGGAAATTTTCTTATTGTTCAACTCAACTATTACTATGGAAGATGATGGGCAAAAGATCTTCCCAGAAAGTAAAATAAGCATCTAATCTTATTGATCAAATTATCCAGTCATATGAGATTCGTTATCACTGCTCACAAAAAATAATATGCACTGGAGTAAGTTGTCAAATTCAGTTTCCCTTTTTCTGCCTTCCCAAATGTTTAAAAGCCATGTAAGAGAGGATAATTTATCACTTAGCTATGAAGAGGAATGGTAAAAGACAGTTCTTTATTAAAATAATGGAAACATATCAATATTGTTAGATTAACTAGTTGGTAAGAAAATCAGAAAAAGGACAAAAGCTACTATTGTAATAACATTGAGGGATAGGTATTTGTATATCAGGAAAAGAATATCAAAATAATATCATTAAAACTGATATCAGTGTGGATAAGTTTATACAGTCCAATAATTTTTATTAACTTTGTTCAACTTCACTAGCTTCACAGATACTACAAAACTGTACTATCATATCAATGTCTGCATGTTAACCTTTGACCCTATAGAGCTCTACTTTCTATATTGTTATGAGTTGAAAATTATTGATCAAACAGATGACAACATTTCCCAGAAATCACATTAGGATCAGAAACACTAGGAAATGATCTGGAATAATTGACAAAAAGTCCAGTATTGTCACGTTAGCTTTTTCCAGCTTGGAGACAATTTAAAGACGAGAAACAAACAAACAGCCAAAAGGAGAGTTCTATCTAGAGGAAATGACTATTTTAAACCTGGATCTTGCTCTTATGAACAATGGAACTTTGGGTCACCTCCATTTGATACAGCTGATGAGGTTGGGAGCTGTGTGAGAAGTAGTTTATGTTAGGATTTTAGGCAAACAAAATGGAGTAGTATAGCGAGCATTCCCTCCCTGAAGAAACTCAGCAAAAACTGCTCCCTCTTGTCCACCACAGAATTGCCAAAGTCACTCAGATTTTCACTCTTTTGTCGCATCCTTAGCTCCTGATGTGTGCTCTAGTGGCATCAACCCACAGCGTGTGCCATTCTCTTGGCCGCTGTGGTCATTTCAGGGGCAGGCATGAGCAAGGGACTGAGCTCTAGATAGTAAGACTGAAGAAAAAAATTTAAAGATTTTCTGGAAAGAAGTATTCTCACTTTCTCAAAATTAGTACCAAGAGAGGCTCTTTCTTCCTGTGGGAGGAGACACAGAATCCCAGAAGATGGTGACAGATATGTGATGACCACAAAGACAGGAAGAGAGATGGAAGGTCTTCGATGTCTTGGTGATACAACTAACCACCTCTCCCCATTCAGTTATTCCAGTAAGAAGGTCCCATTAATGTTTAATTCTGCCCTATCAAATGTCCCGTACATGTATCAAAAAAGTTACAAATACAACTCTTTGAGAAAGCAAAACAGTTTCCTTAAATTTTTTTGTTGATTCTGCCATGTATCATCTTCATAAATACACTCTATGCTAGAGCTTCCTTGTGTCCCTACATGTGCGCTATTGCCGTTCTAACTTATCTTTGTATCAGGCTAAATCTGCTTTAATTGAATAGTGGTTCAAAATGCTTTCCTGTCTCTTTCCAGGTCTTCTCTTCATGAAAGAAAAGCCAAAGTAGGTTTTTCCCTGACTAGTTTTCTATGCTGTGTCTCCTTTCATCCATCTGAGCCTGGCATGAGGCAGTGCTAGTCTTGTGTTTCAATGCTGTGATCATTTCCAAGTTAGTGCAATATCATCAGAAGCAACCAGAATATCAATATAAATTAATAGGAATTTATTTGAGAAAGCAAGCAGTTAATTGGTTAGGTTAGTGGACAAAGCAGGAAACGACAGGAATAACAACTCAATCTCCCCATCTTGATTTCTAGGAAGTATTAGTCATAGAACTCTCTTGGGATCACAGATATGTGAAATTAATAATATGCAGATGCTAGACACATAATAGCTCTCCTTTGACTATGATTTAACTTGTATTGGTCCCCGACTTTAGATGTCTGTTCATGGAAAGAAAAAGCATAATGTGAAATATCAAAGTGTGATAATAACAAACAAGATATTTCACATAGTTATGCTCCTCATGACCAGTGCTCAGGACACCCACACTTACCCATGGGTGACATAGAATCATTATCTGCACAAGCAGGGAGTTAATTATTGGCCCATTCCTTTGAACTCTCTTAGTAATGTAAAACTCCCCAAAACTAACATATTTTGAAAATCCCCTTTCTGCCAAATAAACCTGATAGTCATAAATTCCTTGCTGAGACAATGAATATCCTTTTTTTGGGAGCCACAGTTCAACCCACTGCATATGTATGTCTGTATTATGTTTGCAGAAATATATTATCTACTATTTCAGCTCAATAAACTAACAAGTCTTATACTTTGTCATTATTATATCTCTACAAGAACACAGTAGATATTTAATAAGTACAAGTTGAATCAAACCTTCAGTGCTTGGTCTCTAAGCAAACTACTAAAACTCACCATCAGACTTCTTATGGCAACCTCTACAGCCTCACCAATGGCAGTATAAAACCTCAAGTTTACTTCATGTGACCCACCTTGAATAGCTTGTTTCTGTGTAAGTTCCCCCATGACACTACTATAAATGCTCTTCTCTCTGACAAGAAGATTTCTACCTTGGTTAGAGTTGTGCCTTCTGCTTACAGGTGCCTAGCTTGTGCGCTTACAGTAGTCCTCTCATCAGGAGATCGAGGCACATCACTCTTTTCCTTGTCCTTTGAAACAAAATTGAGTAGATGTTCCAGGAAGCCCTGTTTCCACACTTCCCTTTATCTGGGTCCTTATGGAAATGATAGAGAATCAAACAGCCCTTTATGTTTGCAGGCTTCCATGCTGTATGTATGGGAACCAGTCAGCTAGGGAGAGCTTTAGCTAGGTGAGACAACACAGCCTTCCCAGTCAGCCTCCTCCAGCTGAGCCCGGCCCACGTGGTGGCCTGTTTGGACCTTACTCTCCTCTAGAGAAATAGCAGTCGAGGTTTTTTTGGTCATATTGGTTGATTCTCGTAACTATCACGTGAATCCTGCTGAGAAGCATTATTATTACTCCTGTTTTACACATGAGCAGCCAGTGTTTCAGGGAGTTCCCGGAGTTCTTCCAGGTTTCACAGCAAAACACATCTGGGCTAAACGTCAGGATGTCTCTTGAGTTCTTTATCTTACATTTCTTGATTCCCTACTGATTACATTTTTGCCTGTTTTTAGTACACATATTTAGTATTTCTATGTGATGCAACTGTCACTATTTGACTCATCTGAATTCACTCTCCATAAGATAATTCATTTTTCCATTGAGGGGAAATACATTAATAATCACTTTTTATTGCATAATGGACCAAAATACCTCCCATAAGCAAATATTAACTATGAACATTGTTTCTTTTTTGTGTGTTTTTGAAAGTCAGGTGTGTTCTGTTTCATCTTTTTTCTTTCTTTCTTTCCTGGAACCTATAATTCACATTTGTCCATTTTTATAATATCAACTGTGTTCCAGGTATAGTAATTCATGATTCCAGATATATCCCTTCAACTTAACTTCCACAAGTGGTCACAAAGAAGCGTGCTTCTCCCTAGGGACACCCTCTTCCCCCACCCCAGGAGGACTGGGGGAAGGACCCAGGGCACAGAGTCAGGAGATAGTTTGACCTCTGCTCCCCATTGCCTGTTCACACAGACATGTCATTCACCTCTTTAAATATCTCTTCAGCCCATTCATAAAATGGAGCAACTGCTTCCACTTAAGGCTTCTGCAAAAGAAAGAGAAAACACTCTTGAAAGTGTTGCTTGCACTTAAGTGAAAGATTTGCAAAGGTGATATGGTCTCTTGTTTTGGATTTTTCCAAATTAAATTCCTACTAACTTGAGAATATTATATTGAATGCGATTTAAAGTAGAGTTCCTTAACAAAGATTATGTATATAGTGGGTGAGGGTTGTGGAGTGGGAGGTGGGGAAGGGAAAAAATGAGAATCAAGTTGTGTCATATTCTGGTACAAACCCTCAGTGTTGAATGTGATGATGATGTGTATTCATAATGTACCAATAAAGATTAAATATTTAAAAAGTACAGTTCCTTTTGCTGTTAGTGAGACTGTGAACCAAGTATGTGCCACATACATACATGTTTGATCAAAAAGTTCTCATGTTCATGTGTACAGTGTCAGATAAAGACAGTTTAGAAACACTATGGAATGGAAAGAAAATTCATGGTCAAGTCCTAAAACCAGGCTGATCATTTGTATGTAAAAAGAATATAGGAAGAGTAAAGACCAAGGAAGTAAAAGGAAAATGAAAAGGAATGAAAAAATACTGGGAGAGGAGTACTGATGAGGTCAAGTTAATTCAGGAAATGATGTATCTGGTTAATATTTATTTATCATCTGCTTTTTACTTGTTCTTTGAACGATACAAAGAAATATTGTGACATTAAACATTGTGAAGGGAAATATGAAATTCAGTTAGAGGCAACTTTATAAATTACATCAGAAGGCAAGTATTATTGTACAAGTTATATGCATTCTCAGATAAAGGAAAATACTTTATTTGAAGCAGAATAGATTGACATAGGTAAGTAGGTGCTGACAAAAGTCTTGCACGGACTTGTGGAGCAGCTTCCAAAATGAGACCAAGACAGACTCCCTGCACATCAGGAAAGGGAGGGAGTTCCTACCTCCGTCACAGTTAGGAAGATGGGAAATCAAGAAGTCCATGGGCCTTGAGGTTGTTGATGGTTGCTGGATCTAAGAACAGCTAAGACACCACCATCTTTCATGCCTATTAATTTACTCATACTCTTGAAAGCTCCATTGTAAGTGACAACCAACCACAACACTTTCTTCTAGCTCACTCCGAGTGATGTGCATGCTCCTGAAGCACAGATGACATAGCACAGACTCAAACAACCAAGGGCCTCAGGCTGGTCTGGGCACAGGGTAAACAAAGAAAGAGGAGGAGGAAGTAAGGATGGAGGTGGGAGGCAGAGCGGCACTTGGGCAATCCTCTCTTCCTTTTCGCTTGGAATAGACTAATCAGACCCAGATGCCTGGTAACAGAACAATTTCTTCAGGGCTTCTTTCACCTCCCGATTCCTGAGGCAATAAATGAAAGGGTTGAGAGCTGGGGTGACAATGGCATAGAAAATAGAAATAATTTTGTTCATATTGAAGGCGTGGATGGCTCGAGGCCTGGCGTACATGAAGATTGTGGCTGAGTAGAAGATGGTGACCACCACCAAGTGGGAAGCACAGGTGGAGAAGGCTTTCTGCTTTCCTGTGGACATGCGCAACACGGTGGCTAGGATGCACCCATAGGACAGGACGGTGATGGAGAGAGGGAAGAGGAAGATGACCAGGGCCAGCACAAAGTCCACTAGCTCAGCTATGGACATGTCTGTGCAGGAGAGGTTGAGAACTGGAGAGATGTCACAAAAGAAGTGATTGATGACATTGGGCCCGCAGAAGCTGAGACGGGAGATGAAGTAGATCTTTGCCAAAGAGATGCCAAAGCCGATGCCCCAAGAGCCAAGAGCCAGGTGGAAACAGTGCCCATGGCTCATGATGGTAGGGTAGTGAAGTGGACGGCAGATGGCCACATAACGGTCATAGGCCATTGCTGCCAGGAGCACACATTCTGTGCACATGAGTGCAATGAAGAAGTAAAGCTGTATCATGCAGTGATTGAAGGAGATGCTGTTGCTCAGAGACCAAAAGCTGAAGAGCAGCTTGGGGACAGTCACAGAGATGTACCAGGTCTCCAGAAAGGACAAGTTGGCCAGGAAGAAGTACATGGGCTTGTGCAGTGGCCGATTCTGCTGCACCAGAAGGATGATGATCACGTTTTCAGTCACTGTCAGAATGTAGGCCATCAGAAACATCAGGAACACTGCAGCGCGCATGCTCAAGCTCCCAGGGAACCCCACCAGGATGAACTTGGTGACCCGGGTCTGGTTCTCCACCTCCATACTGAAGATACAGGGCTTAGCTCTCCTACAGGAAATAACCACTTGGTTACACCCCATGGTCCAGTGAAATTTGTGGGCCTGAAGAGAATGCCACATTCATTGATTATTGGTAACAGCAGCACTTATTACACCATATGCTAGGTTAGCTCATGATCTGGATATAATGTAAGCATTATATAATTTTATTGTCAAATATCCTCTCTACCTTCATTTATGCCCATTTTAATGATGAGGAATTAGTGTTGGCAAGATTTAAGTGACCTACCCATTCTCACCAAGAGCAGGATAGATTACCTTCACGTGTACATCTATGTTTTGTGTAATATCTGGCTGCTAGTTGGGAAGGACAAACCAGTCCTCCTGTCCCTTCCTCTCCCCAGAGCCCTGGATGTTCTTCTTTGCAGCTCATTCAAGTCTCATACACCACTGCTTTCTCCTCCTCTCCCATCACTAGAGGTAGAGAGTGGTTGTCACTGTGAGTTACATGACAAGGTGATGAGAGATGTGACTTGGAAATCTCAGCTTCTCTGAGACCCTGTTCCCTCTTCTCTAAAGGTGAATATTAATCTGCATTGAGCAGATGCTGCCATAGATAAAAATGCAAATGACACAATGCAAGTGATATATTATACAAACTGTAAACTACAGTAAGCCTGAGAGGAGCTCTGTGTCCACCTTCAAGCAGGAAAGGGTGAGTGTGGGATGCAGGAGGGAGAAAAACTGATGAGCCAGATCAGATGGACAGCAAAACAAGCTGGGACTCGCTTTCAGGGAACTTTAAATTCTTAGGCTGAGGATGGGTATCCTGGAAGGTCATTTTGTTCTGTTGTTTTTGCTTCTTTTTAACATAAGATAGAATTGCACAAATAAATTGGACATACATCTTATAAGGATTATAAAACACAAAATAATCTTTGTGTGATCTGAAATTTTCCTCTGGCCATGGAAGATGTTACATTTAGGCAGAAAAGAACTTTAAGTGGAACCCTTTGAAAAGTGTTATGAAATGGGGCCACTACTGTTGTCTGGGAAGGGTCCCAGTGGAGCCAAGGACAGGCAGGAAACTGGAGATGAACCAGGATAGGGTTAGCCCCATGTAGTTCATAATGAGGGACCTGTATAGTGGTCTAAATGCAGTGAGATATGACACAATTACACTGTGGGAAAGTAAATGTCATTACAAAATAGGATCCACTGGCACCTGAGCTGTGAGGCCAGTTGGAGGCTGTTCAGAGAAGGGGCTAGTGACCTGGAACATTGCTTTCGGAGAGGTGGTAGATGTGAGTCTTCAGCAGTAATAGGCGGATTTGAAAGGAAAGAGGAAGGAGACAAAGACACACAGGAGAAACCTCAGCTATATAGTTTATGAAATAAACTATGCCGTCTCATAAGATAATGGGGGATTTTACAGACACTTTCTTCACAGATAAAGAAGTGACAACAGCTGAGAATTTGGCAGATTTATTAGTATTAACTCTAGTGACATCCTCTAAGAAAATTTTATTCAGCACATTTTAAATGCCCAGAAGTTTGGTAAGTCCTTTTCACATAGTATCTTATTTATTTGTGCAAAGAGAGTTAATGAGATACTGTAATTCTAATTGCATAGAACAAACTGTGTTTCAGATATGTGAAATAACATTTCCCTTTAGAGAGAGAAAGTCAGGGTTATACTGGGCCCAAGACCTCTCTGACCAACAAAGGCGTACGCTTATCAGGGGGCAGACTCATTCATAGATAAAAAGATCTGATTTGGTGACAGACCACCATGTTTTTTGATGTAAAATTTTTATTTTAGGAAATATTCTCTACTTCTATTAAAATTTCATTATAGAAACAGGGCATTAGAGATGAGCCCAAATTCCAAAAAAGAAATAATGTGACATAAGAACATATCCAATCAGAAGCATAAAACAGCCATGAGCACAAAAATATTTGATAAGTGTACCACAGATAAAATATCCTTAGGTATACTTTGAAATAGGAATACCTAAGAAGATGCAGTGTTTTAGGCTGAAATAGCCTGGCACACTGAGAAAAGCAACTCAAAATGACCTCAGGGCTATGTGAGTGGTGAAGGGTGTGTAAATAAACAGGAAAAGGATGGATGGGGTAGGGGAGACTTGTGATATCAGATATGGCAACCTGCATACACAACAGCAAGGGGTCTAAGAGTCATTCTGTGGTATAGACAATCTGTTGAATATTTGCCAGCAGGATGATGACAACATTATGTTGCACCCTAGATTTGACACAAGAAGCTAGATTTGGATGGGATGGTAGTGTTCAATCAGAGGTTGATAGTCACATTGGGAGATGTCCCGAACTATTTTAGGTATACCTGTTCACACAAGAACTTGGTGTTCCTCTGCAAAGGGTGAATGCAATTTCCTCATTTCTGACCAGCCAAATGAAAGCTCATAGGCACTGATTACTGTGTACAAATGGATAAATTACGGCACTGTATTTATTGTTTCAGTATAAAATCCATAGACCTTTGTAGTCCTACATTTTTTACACTACTACTGCATATTCAATAAGATCACCCATCCTTAAAGATTTCAGAACTAGAACAAAGGAAGCATGATTTCTCTCCTTCTTGTGCCAGCTGTCTGTACACCTTTTTGCTTCTAATGTAGCCTAGATTCTTACCACAAATAGGCTCCCAACAATTCACCTGTGATGAAATCATAATCCCCATCTTTGCCAAGAGAGCAGCAGTTTTTTGAAACCACCATGACAAACAAGTTGCCAGAAGGATGTAGCAGTCTCTGCACAGGAGCATCTGGGAGCGTGATAGTAAGGTGGCCGTTGGGGTCAGAATGTGGGGAGGATTAATTCTGATCCAACACCAAAAGTTGTCTTTTCAAGGGACAGAAAAGCATCTATTCCCTCAGCTTACTGCCTAAGTGGCTGCTTCTAGATTTCAGAAAATGAGTGGATCATCCTACCTGCTTCTGGGGCTGAGAGTGGAAAGAAGAGACGTGAAGCACTTAGGATGAGACACTGCTGTGACACAGGAGCCTCAACAAGGTGCCTGAGCAGGCAAAATGGTCTGACTCAGGGCACTTACCTTGACTCCACGGCTTGCACTGAAGTGCAGTGTGAGCGCTGGTTCTTTACTGCTCCTAAAATAGGAAGAAGTAGGAAAAACAGATTCAGGCAATGAGGGAAGAAGAGCACCCCACTCTCTAGTCCTAGGAGCAGTGACTGGCCCCAGATTACCCTGCTGTTTTTCAGCTGGTAATCAGGACTGGAAAGGAGGACAGCTCTAGGCACTAAGACCACATTTGGACTCAGAGTGGCACCAGGCTGGCTCTTCCAGCATCCTGGGGCCAGAGCCCCCATTGCCTTCCTCAGGAGCAATTCAGAGGTCTTAGGAATGCCAAGCTGGGGTGATCATTGGATTCTGAGGACTTTATAGCATATCACAACTTTCCCTGCCTCTCTATCATGACCCAAGAGGGAGGAGATTTGACAATAGCAGTTCAAATCTCTATGGGACCTCTTATGGCTATCTTATTTATCTTTTGTGGTAATGGTTCCATAGGGGGAAAATCACTTATGACCACATACTTTGAAAAGAACCACATTTTAATTTATTCTTTGTTGAAAGGGGAAGAGGAAATTAAAGTACTGCATTTAAATTTCTGTCTATAGGTATTCAAATGTTGGCTTTACTGAAATGGGACAACCATATCAGTATTTCAAAGGAGTTGTTGATACCTAAAGTAGACTAGTGTTATTTCATTTTAGTAAAAGTTTAAATAAAATTTTTATTTTAAATAATCATGTTAGTCTGGTGTAGTAGATAAATTTATCATGCTGGAATTATTCTTACTTTGTCAGCTGCCCTTGGATACCTCTTGAGTAATAGCTCACATTCTGGGATAAAATGCTCATTAACTAAATATCTCTTTTGTTGTGGCCTGTGGAACTCTTAAGTAGCTCTCACACAAAGAAAAGCTGTCAGATTATCTATGGTTTCACAAAATGGTAAGTGGAAACATAGGGAGTTATAAATAATCCATCCTGAATTGCCACTGGTGCTTACAGTAATTAAGCAACCAGCCTTCAGCATAGCTCCTACTACAGACTGAAGTATGAAAACCTAATTGCAAAGAAGATAGATAAAGTGATTCTTTCAGATTTCTGGCCTCAACTTATGTTAAAGTTTGAAAACTATTTTAACATCCCATAGACTGTGTCATTGGATGTTAATTATAAATTTCCAACGTGGATTTAAACTATTATGATATGGTGGTCACTGATGGAAACAGGACTGCAATCTCATCCAGTAATAGCTGTCTGAACAATGTTATGGTCACCTGTGTGGTGACATACTTGTCCCCCAGAGGTAGAAACCACACACCTAGTGTGAGAGAAGACTGTGAATTGCTCATAATATGATCTTTAATTCTTGTGGCAGAATTCCATACAAATAATTCAAAACACACTGGAGAAATACAGAAGATACACATCCGGTATAACTTGTGACACACAGATATGCCATTCTCAAGCTCAACTCTCTGGCTTTTCTTGAATTTCTCTGTCTCTCTCTGTCATTGTGTGTGTGTGTGTGTGTGTGTGTGTGTGTGTGTGTGTGTGTGTGTGTGTATGTGTGTAATTACTGGTAGTTCTAGCTTGACCTCTTCTACAGATCCCTAGCCAAGTTGTAAGAGAGGCAATAGGAAACCCAGGAGTTCATTGTGTTGCTTCTCATGTCTGAATGTACCTAGCTGTCTGCTATCTTTTTTAAAGAATCTTCTACTACTTACAGTTGTGTTATGTCCAGGTTTTTAAACTCTAGAAGCAAGTTCATTTAAAAAAATTATCACTTACTATTCAGTTGTATGAATCTACCAATTTGTTATCTATTCAACTGATGTATGCTTGATTCTGCTTGAGTACACCTTCAACACTAAATCGACTTCAGCCTTTATTTGCTCTTGGGAAGGGCCTGAAGCTTCGAAAGGTGAAACCTGAGCCAGCCTTCTTTCAGGCTTGTCAGAGCAAGCACCCTGCCTTGGACCTATGTATGGATTTCTCAATCTTCTTCTTGCACATCTGAGTGTTTGGAAACTCTTTACTCATGTAGCTTCTTCTCAAGCTCTTCCTTCCCATCCCTTCCACCTGTCTCTTGCTTATCACAACTCTTTTCCTTAGACTAAGGTTGTTATAAGGTTGATATATATCTGGGACAACTCACAGTCATCAACCCTTTCGTAGAAAATAAAAAATGGCAACCAATTTTATTTGACACAAGATTTATGTTGCTCTTTATTATTTCACCAGTGTATACCAGGAATGTAGGCTGTCATCTTGATAGTGCCATCATTCTGGGACATGAAGCCTGACAGGTGGGGAATTTAAATATCTTAGAGGTTCCTACCATGATACAGCAGCTTCTATCTTCATTAATCTTTGCTCTTCGCATTTTGACATCTAACTAGTAGTTATTGTGGCCAGAATCTTGGGAATTCCTCTCTTATTAATGTCAGTAACAGTAATAAGCACACACACATGCACACACACCCTTTGTGTATTTTATTTGTACTCACCACATTGCTGAACTCTTTCTCTATCTTGCCTTCTTTTCACTTTTCCTACCCTCTAGTAACTATCACCCTTATCTTAACTTTGACCAGTTCAAATTTGTTTACTTTCCACATATGAGGGAGATAGTTGCATGTATTGCTGTCTTTCCATGCCTGGTCTGTTTCCCTTAGTGTAATGATCTCTAGTTTATAAATGATGAAATTTCATTCTTTTCCATGATTGAATAATATTCCACCATGTATATGTACTACCGTGTATCTATGCATCATCAGTTGGTGAGATTGCAGGATCAGATAACAGTTCCATCATGAGTTTTTTGAGGATCTCCTTTGCTGTTTTCTGTAATATATGTGTTAATGCACATTCTTACCTACAGTGTACATGCATCCTTTTATTATCTTTCCTCACCAGAAATTTGTTATCTTTGGATTTTTGATATGTTATATTTACTGGTGTAAGGTGATATCTGGCTGTGATTTTGATTTGTATTTCTCTAGTAATTAATTGGGATTTTTTTCATATGCCCTTTAGTCATTTATATGTCTTTGTGTGAGAAAGGTCTATTGAAGATATATCCATTTTTTTTTAACACATTAAGTTTTGGAGTTCTTCAGACATTCTTTTCAAATATATCCTGAATACAGATTTCTAAGTGAGAATTTCATGATTTTCTTTTTGGCATTTTAAAGAGATCTCTCATTTGTCTTATACTGTCCTTCATCTCTAATAGTAACTATTACATTTTGTACATTTATAATATTTATTTTTCTCTGAATATCTTTCACATTTTCTTTTTATGTTTGAGTTTTAAACATTTGAATATGATTTTTAAAATCTTGTCCTGTTTCCAGTTCTCTGATTTTGAAGTTTGAAGCTGTAGTTTCTGTTATTGATTTTGCAATATACATTAGTCATAAGCTAATAAAATAGTCATCAATTTTATCCCATCCTCTTCTCTGGGATTCGGACTAGAAATGTGTTCGTTGTTTCACACTGTTGCGTGGTTCTCATTTTCCTTGTTCTCTTGCTCTGACCTTCACATTCCAGTTTGGACTGTTTCGTTTCCCTCCCTTCAAGTTCAGTGGTTCTTCACTGTCTTCTGATTAGTAGCAAGCTCATCTACATATTCATGTTGTGTCTTTTCATTTCTAGCACTGACACATTATTCTGTTTTACAGTTTGTACTGCTGTCATTCTTTTTCGTTCATGAATGTTACTTATGTTTTCCACTAGAAATGGTCTCAATTTAGGGTGGGTAGACTTGTGATTTTTTTTAACTTTATAAATATGGGAAAATAATATGCATTCAGTGGAAATTGTATTTGGAAATTTGAAATTAGGACTTTTTACATGTTAGAGATACATGGTACACTGCTCTCTCCCGAGCTGCGAGTCAGCCACTTGATCCTGAAGGTAAATAACCAATGTTCTACAGTGTGCTGTGCTGGTTAGCAAGGATGTTCTGTGGATTAAGTGATTAAATGCATTAGGGTTTATATGACATTCTGCATTTACCATAAGTTACTTGGATGTAGCCTCATTTCAAATTCAGGAGCCTCTTTGTATTCCTTAGTAGAGTAATTATGCTAAATTTCTTGCTTTATAGATCTAGTCTTAGATCATTTCTGGCTCTGGTAATTTTGAATGCTTTAATGCTTTTTAAATTAAAGGCCAATTTTTGGAAACATAATTTGCATTGATTGCTAGAAATTTCAGTAAAGAGCCATTGAGACTAGGGTAAATGGGATTTCTTTTGAAAATGAATGCATCTTATTCTGTCAGATTGTTTTTGTGGGAGGTTGAGATGATTTCGATATTGTTGCTATAGTTACTAGTGGTGCACCAGACACTGACTTGTTGTAGTACTGCCGTAGTGGAGCTTTCCTGAGCTGAGACTGTGCGGAGCTGTCGTCCATGTTGGTGCTCCACCTACCCAGCTTTCCCCTGGCACTGCACTCTTTAGTAGTGCTGAACATTCCTCTGTATCATTCCACAGAAATAGGTAAATTCTGGTCTCTAGCTGGTGAAAGGCTTGCAGCACTGGAGGAATAATTGGGGTTTTCTCAATTCAGCTTCAGTCTTAGGCTCCGTCAACCTGAGGCCGTGGTGGCCAGTTTCTCCTTTGTGTCTGTAGCTGGTCATGTGTGGCTGTTTCTCTTCCTTTCCTAATGGATCCATTTTAGTCTCGGGATCCTGGCCTGAGACTCAGGATTCTATCTTTCCTCCAGGGAAGTTTGTTTACTTTTTTATTTTTCTTTAATAGAAATGACCTTTATATGGAAAATTTTCTGATCTCCCCTGAAAGGTAACTAATGTTGATTGTTTCATGGTAGGGATATGTTTATTATTTCCCCTTCAGGGGAGAAAATTTCTTGCTAATACCTTTCTATCTCGTTCTTCAAAAGAAACTTTTTCTCCAACTTTGTATATATTTTGTGTGTGTATATACAAAAATATATATACAATATATATTATAGTATATAATATATGATATATTGTAATTTTTTTTAAGGTTTTTTGAGACAGGGTCTCACTTTGTGGTTCAGGCTGGCCCTGAGCTCAGCCTCAAACTCACTTCACAATCCTCCTGCCTCTGCCTCCCTAGTGCTGGGATTACAGGCGTGAGCCACCACGCCCGGCACTGGTATGTGGTATTGGTTGCCGCTGGGGTGAGTCTCCACACCCAGTATTGTTATGTGGTTACCGGGGATTGAACCCGGGTCCTTGCGCTTGCAAGACAGGCGCCGGAACCACTGAGCTATATCCCCGGCCCTATGATATATTGTATATATATTCACTTATAGTCATATTTTATTTTGCATATCTATTCATCCTTTTGCTGTAGCAGTTTCACCCAATATACATAGATATGATTCCACTGTACTTATATGAGTTTTGTAACATTTTATTTATTCGTGATCTAATTTTTTATTTATTGAGTTTATTGGTACATTTTAGATATATAGTATGGTCACATTCAACATTATCAATTTGTCCCTGTACATGATATATCTCGATTCTCATTTTATCTATTCCTCTGTCTTCCTTACCACTTCCATCCCTGTATACATAAGCTTTGTTTTCATTTTTATCATCAAAATTTTGCTTTCCCTCCTTTACTTTCCCCAACCACCCTCGTTTTTCCTTTTGAACATTCTCTTCCTATGACTTTATTCAGGTTTGAACAATGTTTGACAACTCTTCATATATTCTTCTTGCTCACTCTCTTCCTTCTCCCATTTTGAATTTCTAGTCAATAGCTAGGTAAGTGCTAAGGCTTTTTCATGTCCCAAATACTAGAACTGGATACATATTCTGAGGAAATAGAGGAAATTGTGTTATGAAGGAATAGTGATGCCACATATTGAGACAGAAGGAGGACTTTGAAAGAGAAATATTTTGGGGCAGGGGATTCAACATGGAATCTGTGTTTAGATATGTAAAAATCCAAGTGTAGTTGTCAAGTAGGCTGTTAGATACTGGAAAGCACTGGATTTGTACAATTTTGAGTCATCAATATTCACCTAACATTATAAAATTAGATAAGATCAATTTTGATGTCAGTGTACTTGAAAAGAAAACTGCATTTGCATCTTCTAACAAGTAGATATCTGAAGAGAGTTGTTCTTCCAGTTTCTGGATTTTTCTTTAGATCCTGCAAAGTCTGAGAACTTCCAGCAATATAACAAGGATGCAAAGCGAATGTGGGATCCACTATATCACATCACATCACTTCTGCAGAAGTTGAACTATATGAGAAGCAAAACTAAAAACTTGTTTAAACAGTGTTAAATATTTTAGTGACTTGAGCACTAATTTCGTCAGAAGAATGCTGGAGGCAAAATCTTAGCTTGCACTGAAGAGTAATTGAAGGGAGAGGAAATGGAAATCAAGAGGGCACTGAATTGTTTCAAGGAATGCATCTGTAATCAAACATAGATGAAGAAAGACCACTTGTAAGGTGTGGACTTCCTGTTGAGCTCTAGTGATGAGAAAACATTGCTTGGTGATGCCACAGGGAAGGTGAATATTCAGCTCTAGTTAAAACAGCCCCCTCGACACAGTGGTCTATGGATGGTCTCATTCTTGGTGGGCTGAACTTTCTGGCTTTCATTTCTTCACTTTCAACACACAGAAATTTCCAGTTTTTAAAATTTAAATTTTATATATAAAATGTTTCAGTTGTTTGCTTATGCTATTAAAATCCAACTATTACATCCCCCTCCAGTACTTTATTCAAGCCACTTTCTGTAGCCTAAAGTGTCTCCCACACTTTTGTTGTAATTTTAATATATTCACAAAAAATGAATGGTACTGTGTTGGGGGTATATTTTCCAAATGCCCATGTGTTTAACGGATGCTCCCCGGTATAGGACTACTGGAAAGTGCTGTGGAATTTTAGAGAGAAAGTGCTTGTGGAACACCTAGAATACCGGAAGTAGGCCCCAGGGGACTGTTGCACCCTACCCTCTGCTGCTTTCTCGTTGTTTCCTAGTTCAGGGAGTGAGCGGTTTGCCTGGCTATCTGCTCCCACCAGGGGCCATTCACTCTTGGGCTGGAAATATCAGAACCATGAATCAAAATAATTATTTCTCTCTATAAATTAACTGCCTCTGATTTTGATAGGGATGAAAAGCTGTCTAAAACAAATGGATAGTGCTTGCATCAAATATTTGTTTATAGAAACATATATTTCTGTCACTTTTTAAATGCACCATGCCTTAATGTGGCACTGAATTTTTAATTGACCATATTTGCTCTCTTAATTAGGTAGGAAATTTTTTTTTTGTCTCCTAATACTGCAAAGACTGATTCCATCTGTCCCTGGCAGAATTCTAATTTAGCTCTAAAATTCTCAGGTTTTTTTGTCTACCTGTCATGCACAATTCTCTTTCTACATGGAAAGGACTATGGGTGCTGTGATAATATTTCCCCCCATGATAATGTTACACCGACACAGACAGAGTTTTTTTGGTTGAAGATACAAGGACTCAGCTGGATTTGATTTACTCTCATGCGAGAGTGTCTTACTGCGATGCCTCTACTCAGGTGAGTGCTATGGAAGTGCTCAAGCTGCTCCAGAAGTTAGTCGAATTTGAGATGCTCCCATCAGTGCTGAAGAAATACATCAGGATGTTGTCAGAGGAGCAAGCCACATACATGACAGGGACTCCAAAATGGCCATACCAAGCACTGGATGGTCATAAGCCATCAAGCAGAAAGGGGACAATTCAGTCACATGAATGGAAGACAAATTCTTTTTTTTTTTTTTTTTGAGACAGAGCCTCACTTTGTAGTTTAGGCTGGCCTTGAACTCACTAGGTAGCCCAGGTGAGCCTCAAAGTCAGAGCAATCCTCCTGCCTCTGCCTCCCAAGTGCTGGGATTACATGTTTGAGCCACCACATCCAGCCAGAAGTTGAATTTTTCGAATGACTGCTCAGCGTAGATGACAACTGGAGCCTTTGGGAAGATCATGGCTCTGTCCAGCTCCTAACCCAACTTGCTGAGACCCTCAGCTTACAACCCAGCTGGCTCCCCCTGGACTTCTCACTGACAGAAACTTGGAGGTAATAAGTTTTTGTTTGTTTTAAGCTTTTAAATCTATGAAAATTTCTTATACAGCAGTAGAAAATGATAACAATAACTTAATATTTTTCTAAGTGATGACTGTAGAGTTTTTTTTAGCACAGTAATCCTTTTATCATACCTGAAATACAGTCATTTTCCTTAATATATCTGTAAAGTTTTTTATTTTTCAGTGTTCTGCTATGTGGTAAGACCTTTTAATATAAAAAATACATCCTTTCAATGAAATGTTTATTAATTATTTTTGAAAATAGAATTTTTAAAACTTTAGGCTCTTCATCAGGAATACCAATTATTTATATGTTGTGCTTTTTTGTTTATATTGATACATTACCTTCTATTTAACAGAAAATGGATAAACTTTTCTATAGTGCTCATTTTATTTTCCACTCTTTGTAAGCTATTTTATGGAATCTGAATTGTTTAAGTGTCTTTGCCTCCTCTGTGTCCCTCTCAGCTCCCTTTGTACCCCACTCTGTCATCCCATCAGAACTTTCTTGCAGGTGCTATGTCTAAGAATTTGCAGATCCTTCAATGATTGTTCTCTACTAATGTTTTATTTATACTACTAGTTTTTCTCAGTTTATAAAGCAAAATGTGTGCTTTAATCTGTTTCTTCTTTGTCAGAATCTTTTCTGACTATGACCCTACTCTGAGTAACATATTGATTATTTTTAAGATTCTGATGTATTAATTATTCCTCTTCTCTAACTATTTTCTATGAAACTTATTTTTTCATAGAAGATATTTTTACATTTTACTGACATTTACTTATATTACATTTTAAAAAGTTTTATAAATGCTTGAGTAAGTGCTCTGATTTATCTTTTAGTTGAGCAGGTACAACTAACAATGACTTTTATCACCTTTGATGATATCCATGGCCTAATATTAGGATCCAGTCAGCCAGATGAATTCAGAATACAGTTTCATGTGAGACTTTTTGATTTAAATTATATATATATTTATATATATATGTATATATGAAATTTAATCCATTTTTGATGGCTAGAAATGCAATGATGTTGCCTGGAAACTCAAGCTGCACTATGAACCATGTTACAGAAGCTACACGCTCACCATGGTAGATCACAGCCACAGAATGCCCAGGTCCTGTGACCACAAGTTAGGCACTTCGGCTGACCTAGATCTAAACTGATATTCATTTATTGCTCTAAATATTCACCCTAATAAAAATCATTAATAATCACTTTCTACCCTGATCATTTAATTGTTTCTTGTGAAATGTGTTTTGATCAACAGCACATGAAAAGTGGCTTCCCAGCCTCACGGCCTTCCCTGCAGGCACAGTGCTGCTTCTCTGTTCACTGTTAGACTTGCCTGATTAAACTGACACTGGTTTTCTGAAGGTTTAGTCCGCACTAATTGGCTCCATCACTCAGCAGCCTGTCAGCAAGGGAAGGAGGAACCAAGCAGAAGAAATGACCTCCAGATGATTTCTGTTCGTGCTCCTAACGCTGCTCCCAAGGAAGGAATCACGCCACTTCTGCTCTCTCACTTATTCTGTCGCTGCTTCAATAGTTCAAATGCACAACAGAGAACTCAAACATGACTTTCTGAACAGTTAAGGGGATATGATTATTTTTTCCAGTTATATGAGTCTTCTTTTTCTTCCCCTGAGAAAGTACTTCACCAGCACTGTTAGCTGGTGCATAATTGATCAGTTAGAAAAAAAAAACTTTTTATGAAGAATATTGACCTGTTTTCCTGCTTTTAACTTCTGTTCATGATTCAAAGTAGTAAAGGTAAAATTGACTAGATTTATCACTCTCCTCCAGAGCCTACAGTTATTTTCACTTTTCTTCTTGCCAAGATTGAATGGATTTTCTCCAGATCAGAGTGAGCGCATTCTGAGAGCAGGCAGCCACATTAATAAAACGAGCAACTGCTTTTCTCCTAGCCCTTCTTCGTTGGCCCTGGAACGCTGTGGATATGTGGATTCCCAGAGCCATGAACCCCATTTCGCGTAGAGTCTATCCGTCCTCCCGTTCCTCCTCTCTCTAAACTAGGGGTAAGGAATGGAATTCTTCCTTCTCATTTTATCACAACACTATGTCTTTTTCTCTTATTAGTACCTGTTTGCAGTGCGTGTAGTTTATATTCATCTTAGGGAGTGGGTACATATACCTAATGCAGATTCCTTCATATTTTAGTCCCTTCTCCTTCTCTCCTGCCTCCATCTAACTTCTACCTACTCCCCTTGACCCATTTTTCACTCTTTCTGATACTAATAATTTCAACCCGTGTTTATGAGATATATTGTTTACATTGCTATCAGATTCTTGTCAATGGTTAATCTTTATTCTACTTATTTCCTCTTTCCTTGCCCTTTATCCTCTTACTCTTTGCAAGTGATCTATCCCCTTGTCTCCTTCCATCCAGCTGTTCCACAGAGAAAGGGCTAGTATCCAGAATATATAAAGAGCTTTAAAAAATCAACCCGCCCAAATTTAAAGAGCCAGTTCAAAAATGGCAATCTATAATGAACAGACACTTTTCAGAGGAAGAGGTGAAAGCAGCTAAGAAGCACACAAAGAAATGTTCAACATCACTGGTCATTCAAGGGGTGCAGATTAAAAACAACTCTGATATTCTATCTCACTCCTCAAAAAATGGTTGCTATCTCGAAATCAACCAATATCAAATGCTGGGAGACTATGGGAGAAAAGAAATCTTCTCTACTCTTGGTGGGAATGTAGATCAGTGTGGAGATTCCTCAAAAAACTAGAATTAGAGGTCCCATTTGACCCTGCTATTCTGCTGCCAAGGATATACATGAAAAAATTAAAAGATTCTTATCACAAAGACATATGTCTACCCATGTTTATAGCAGCTCAGTTGTGAGAGCTAAATCTTAGAAACAACTCAAATGTCCATCAACTGGAAACTCAGTAAAGAAGATGTGGTTTTTCTATAAAATGGAGTACTATTGTCTTATAAAAAATGATAATTTTGAGTCATTCATACTTAAATGGATGTACCTTGAGGACATCTTCATAAGTGAAATAAATAGATCACAGATGTGTAAATACCATATCTTTTCTCTAATATGAGAAACTGAAAATGTAAATGAGTTCTAGAATGTATGTTACATATTGTAAAATAGAAAATATTCAAAGGGAAATGAGGGTAGGGACAAGTAACAAGGGGAAAGAAAAACTTGTGATAGTAATAAAAAATGGAAACAAAGCTTATGTTTATAAGGGGTGACAGTTGTAGGTTGGGTAGATGAATGGGAAAAAATGAGGTTGAAGTCATGTCTTATACAGGTACAAATTGTCAGTGTTGAGTGTGATTGTGAAATATATATAAAATGTACCTATTTCACAATAAAAAAATAAATACAGTGATTGTGTCAATTAGGATCAGAGTAACATCATTCATAACAAATGTATATCTCCCAAATAGTTTTCAATAATTTTCAGCTAAATTCTTTTAAATTCTTCAGACTTATATCAGTATGGGCAGGTATTGGGGTACGTGTGAGACATGAGGCCACACATTTAACTACCAGTAGTGTTAGAGTTTCATTTAGAGGTTCATGAACTGAGAAACTTGGCTCTCAGTCTATAACTTTAGTAACCTTCTCTTTAGATTTCTTTGAAAGCATCTAAGACTGCTTTCTATCTAGGGTAGCTAACTCATGAAGTCTTTTTGCAGTCAAATTCAGAGAATTCTCTTTAACAAAAACACATAAATCTTCTCAAAGACTAGCTATGAAATTAAACTGAATAAGTTATTAGTTTTACCGGTTAATATTTCAACACCTGATTTTTGAAAGTAGGTCTTTCCAAAATGGTTATAAAATCATAAACTCATTTATCAGGTTGTTGAAAATATTATTGGATAGTGAGCACATCAATGTGTTTAATGAGTAGATTAGAATATTTTTCTTGAAATTTTGCAGTTAATTTTAGAGCAACTATTTAGTCTTTAGAATTTAGTCTTAAGAAATCTTTAGCAGTGTTTTTCCAAATGACAACTGAAATCCATTCCTCAGCTGTGACTGGACTAATTGATGGAAATTGAAAAGGCCATGCCGATAGGCTTTAATTAGTCTCAGATTGCTAAGTCTTCCTTGATATTTGGAAAGCCTTTAGTCCAGCATTCAATTCAGCCATGTCCCATGAGCATATATAATGGCTTCAAGGACATAGACACTAAACCTAATTTTAAAAGCTGAAGATAAAACGGAAGGAGTGTCAGAACTGGACTTTTGAGAGGGCCCAATTTCAGTGTCATACCAAATGAGAATTAAGTTGTGTCTTATACTGGTACAAATCCCCATTATGGAGTGCAATCATGATGTGTATATTTAATGTACCAATAAAGATTTTTTAAAAAAGCTTGAAATGAAAAGGACAGCAAAGAGGATTAATGTGTAGAGGCAGTCACAACAGTGAGACGGTATAGGAGTGCTAGAGTATTCAGAAACTGAAGATTTTTCTAATTTGGAAATTATTTGGGACAGCTGTGATTTGTTTCTTTAAGAGAAGTGACAATGAATTCGTTATATTTTTATTAGTTTCATATGCCAATTAAGAAATGCCCCATTCAGGTTGTTCAGGTGTTTTGTTTTGTTTTTTTATTTTTTATTTTTTTATTTTTTAAATCTTTATTGGTACATTATATAAATGCATCATGATTACACTCCATAATGGGGATTTGTACCAGTATAAGACACAACTTAAGTCTCATTTTTTCCCATAGCCCTACCCACCCCACCGCCCCCCCATATACATAAAATTTGTTTCCTTACTTTTTTGTTACAATCTCATCATTTTTCCCCCTTCACCCTATTTTACATTGAGAATTTTCTATTTCACAATATATAACGTATAATTCTAGGACTCATTTACATCTTTATTTTCTCATACCAGAGAAAAGATGCGATATGTACCTATCTGTGCCCTATTTATTTCACTTATGAGGATATCCTCAAGGTATGTCCATTTAAGTAAAAATGATTCAAACTTATCATTTTTTATGGCAGAGTAATACTCCATTCTGTAGAAGAACCACAGCTTTTTTGAGACAGGTTCTCACTTTATAGTTCAGGCTGGCCCTGAACTAACTATGTAGCCCAGGCCAGCCCCAAATTCACAGCAATCCTCCTGCCTCTGCCTCTCAAGTGCTGGGATTTTAGTTATGAACCACCACACCCAGCACTGTGGAATGTGGTACTGACTGCTGATGGGGATGAGTCACCCTGCCCTGCATTGTAGTATGTGGTTACTGGGATCCAACTCAAAACCTTGTGCTTGCAAGGCAGGCACTGGAACCACTGAGCTAAATCCCAGGCCCAAGTTGTGGAGTTTTATACATTTTCTCTATTTGAATGTGTAAGTGAACTAATCTTGAATTATCAAAAGGGCTACAAAGGAGCCAGAGATGTTTTAAATCATCATGAGTAATTACGACTTATAATGACAAAAATTTACAATAAGGCACACAGGTTTTAGCCAGAAAGGACACCAGAGTTCTGTGTGATGGATGCTTGGCAATCTCTTAGAAACATAATTAACTCAATGTGAAGTTTTTCTTTCCTGAAAACAGCATTTACCAAGAGTAAGGATGCTCCTCCTAGGCAGCTAGCAATATGACATCCAAAGAAAATTCAGAACTTCAACCCTGGAGACATCAGGCTCAGTAATTGAAAGCACTTATTCCATCATCCTCAGCTGCCAGGTTGACAGTGCCCTGGCAAGTGACTGGACATATGTTCCCCTGGGCAGCACCGGACACGAGGATGAGCCCTTTTGACACCTGCTTCCAATATCATGTAATTCTGGCCAGTACAGATACTGCAAAAGAAAAAAAATAAGTTCACTTCAATTCAGAATAACACAGATGCAGACAATTCTGAATTGGTCCTTTGTAGATATTTGAAATGTCTGTGGCTTTTAATGGGATAGAGACGCTGAGGACAAAGGTGGTTCCAATTCATACATTAGAAGGAAGGTGATTGGTGCAGAGAAGAAATTATAACAGGAAGCTGTGTATCACCAGGTTGCACATGGTTGGTGGCTGATGATGTTATGGTGTTGCAGACTTTGACTCAGTTCAAAGGTCAGTTCTGTATTCCCGTAACTTTCTAGTGCTAATTCAAGAGTCCTCTTCCGTGGGAAACAGCCTCAGACATGCACACACGTTGGTCCTCAACACTGTCCCTCTCTTAGTGGAAACTGCTTTCTTGTGAGTTGTGTTTTATTGATTGTTTTATGGATTTCACAGGTCTGAGTAGAGATGACAATGGTTCAAAATGTGGAATTAGCATTTCCAGTCTCTAAGCATCAGACAATGGAGGGTCTTGACTGCCATGAAATGGTCAGAGCCACAGAAACAAATATTCAGGCTTATTCTTTCTTCTGCCTGTAAAACATTTCTCTTCGGAAACAATTTTGATATATTTTATTTGGAAGTATGCTAATCTTATAATGAACCATTCTGTTCTATGCTTGATTGCTTATCAGTCTTTTCCTCTCCATCTCTCTTTACCCATACCCTAATAAACATACAGAGTTTCTAGCAAAAATAAAAGCAGAATCTACAAAGATTTCACAGCTCTACTTTGAAGAACATGTCCTTGAGAAGCTGAAGCTGTTATTAAAAGGTGAGTTTCGTGGTTTTGATAGGACAGGTTTCAAAATAATTTCCTCAGACACTCGTCCTTGCAGGGGTCCATCTAAAGATATTCAAGTTGTGTATTAGCATTCCAGGGTTCTCTGACTTTGGTATTGAGGAGCACACATTAATCTAGACTTTTTGCTAATAACATAAGGGGTTCATGATATCAAATTATTGTTATGTAAATTTAACACAATATAATATTTGACAAAGTATTATAATATTCTTCCAGATGAAGTGATTAAATCAAATCTTGGGAAATGAGTTAAATAAAATTGTGTATCAAGATAGGGATTTACTTCGGTGGTTCCAGCACCTGCCTTGCAAGTGCAAGGATGTGGGTTCAATCCCCAATAACCACATACCACAGTGCTGGGTGTGGAGACTCACACCTGTAAACCCAGCACTCAGGAGGCAGAGGCAGGAGGATTGCTGTGAGTTCAAGGCTGAGCTCAGGGCCAGCCTTGAACTGAGACCCTGTCTCAAAAAAAAATGTGAATCAGGCTGCAGACTTAGCACTGGGATAATCGTGCTTGAATCCCTGGGATCAGCTGCCATCACAATCCCCCCCAAGACAGCTAGGCAATGAAGTTTAGGAATAGGTAATAGTGATAGTTGCACAATATTGCAAACATAGTGTGCTGAGCTGTATGCTTAAAATTGCGATTTCAATACATATATACATATGTATATGCACAGTTATTTACCATAATAAAACAAACTGTAGTGGGGCCACACAGTTTAAATTTTTAAAGCAAATTTGCTTCTTATGAAGCAAGCAAAACTGGATCAATGGTCAGAACTAAGGCTGAGTCATATACTGTTTAATTCAGGATAGATACTCTAAAATGCTCAGAATTCTGATATTGATATCATTTAAGAAGCTTAAAAAACCATTGTTATGGTCCTGGAGGAATATAAGGTAGCTCTACAAGGAACAAGAATATTACCATAGAAAATTACATTGGTTCCATGAGATAAAAATAGACCTCATCGATAAAATCTGTCTTTCTATTCATGCTGCTGATATTAACTTGGGTATTTACAGAGACACACTGTACTTAACCCTCAGATACAGGGGTGAATAAGAGGTAGTTTTTGGCTGTATGGAGATGGTAATCAGTCTTCTTGGGCAGAAAAGTGGAAAGCATCTTCCCTCCAGACCTCAGCACAAAACAGGAGGAAGATAGAACCTCAGTTATCGTGAACTTGGGTTTGTGAGTCAAGCAAACCTCAAAGTCAGTTCAGGTTTAACAGCTTCAGTGTAATAAGTCAGCAGCCTCTGATCCATCTACAAAGGAGCAATATCTCCCTAGTTGACTCCAAATATTAAAAGAAAAATTAGATGTAATGTTGAAATACAGAACCTGGTACAAAGTACTGCTGTTTCTGTGGACAGTAGAAGGATAGGTACAGGCTTTACAGGAGCTTTCCTGAGAAGCTGTTTAAACTAAGATAAATTGGGTATATACAAATGTGCAAGTGAATAGGAGAAAATGGAAAGATAAGGTACTGTGCCCAAAGACGGAGTTTTACTCAAGTGAAAAGAGTCCAGTATGGCTGGAAAAGACAGACGATTAAAGGGTACAAAGTGAGGGGGTCCAGGAGCTCTACACTATCATAGGAATTACGGATCTTATGTCTATGTCAGTAGAATACTTTAAAATGTTTTAAACTGGAGGGAATAGTATATTGTTGGTTCTTTCCTTCTAGTATATAGAATTTGTTTTATAACTGTTGAATTGCATTTTAAAGATATTTTAATAATTCAGTACAAACAACTCTTATACAGTATAAAAGGGACTTATATCATTTTAATATATGTACTATTCTATAAAAAATTAATTGCAAAAGCAGAAAGAAATGTTATGAAGCTTACATGAATTGGAATAATTTTATATTATATATGGAAAGAAATTTGGGCCAGAAATAGAAAAGCAATTATTTTTTACTCAGTCATATTTATGGATTCACTATTACCTACTATGTAGGTACTTAACTAGTCACTATGCTGACAGTATGCAGAAGACCCAACATCAGAGCAGAATGTCATGAACAATTTCCAAAGCAAAACTTGATTTTTTTGCATTGGAAAGGAATGGTAAAGCAAAAACACCTCTATACTTTTAAATGAGAATTGAAGTTTTTTAAAAATTTCATATTACTTATATGTCTTCAGAATAAAAATAATGTCAAATAGAAATTTTTAAAAAATAAATGATAAGCTTGAAACTTTTTGCATGAAAGGGTTAGGTATCAAAAGAACGAATAATTACAATAACTCAGAAAGAAAAAAATTTCTCCCTTAAATTATATGAAAGTAAAATATACTTCTCAATAACATTTTCCTATTTTTCACCTTACTTAAAGTGACATTATAAATAAATGATGCTATCACTTGTTTGTTCCATAGCCAATATTCTCATTTTTTCACCGTAGGCAGTCAAGCACACACACATGCATGCACATCTATTTTATGTAAAATTAAGTAAGCGTAAATTCTTTTGAATAATATAATTTTTCATGGAAATTTTCTTAACCTTTAACACAACTTTAAGGTGAAATAAAGGATATCTTAATTATAAATTCTAGAAATCCCAGTTTATTTTTACAAATGTATTTACAAAGATAGCTATAAAAATAAACCATGCATATTGTAAATTTTATAGTTCATTCACAATTAGCATAAATTCTCTTCTTTGGCAAGAACAGTCAGCAGATATCTCAAAATAACTGTAATAATTTCTGGAAGTCTTGTCAAAGGAGAACCTAGCTTATTTGCTATCCATTGATAAGGTGAGTATATTTTTTAGACAGCCTCAGATAATTTGGAATCTCCACAGGAATAGGAAAAGTGGAAACTCCCTGTAATTCATGGTGGAGAAGAGAGATTGGTGTAAGTGAAGGGAATAAATGCTTGTGACAGCATCAGTTGTTGGACTAAGTAAGGCTACTCATTAATTATATGAAGGAAAACATTTTTTTTAATACAAAGATCTGACCATAGTAGCCTTCATTTGTCTGAATGCAAGAGTTCCATTTGCATTACACATAGCTGATGTGTTGTTTTGATGGTAGATGACAAGAAATTCTTAGTCTTGAACCTGGAGAGTCTTCAGACCTCTTATCTGAATTTCTCTAAAACTTTCTGGAGAGCAGCCATAACATCCTTATTTCTCAAGCTGTAGATCAAGGGGTTCAACATGGGAGCCACTACCGCGTAGAACAGAGCAACCATCTTCTCTTTGTCCACAGAGGAAGGGGAGCGCGGGCCCAGGTAGGTGAAGAAGGTAGCCCCGAAACACATACATACCACAGTGAGGTGAGAAGCGCAGGTCCCAAAGGCTTTGTGACGTCCCCGAGCAGAGCGAATACGCAAAATAGCAGCAACTATCCGAGCATAAGAGAACAGGACCAGGGAACAAGGAAGCACGATCACTAAAAATCCTGAAAGGGCCACCATGGTCTTGTTGAAGGAAGTGTCCACACAGGCCAGCCGAAGCACTGCTAGGGTCTCACAGGCAAAGTGATTAATGACATTGTGACACATGGGGAGTTGGAAGGTGATGATTGTTTCCATTAGTGAGTTGGAGAAGCCAGCCACCAAGCAGCTGGCAGACAATGCCAGGCACAGGCCTCCGTGCATGACAGTTGTGTAGTGCAGTGGGTGGCACACTGCCACATAGCGGTCATAGCCCATGGCTCCCAGCAGGAAGAACTCCGTACCACCTAAAGCCAGGCACACCCAGAGCTGGAGCACACAGCTGTGGAATGAGATGCGTTTTGGGGCTGAAAGGAGATGAGCCAGCATTTGGGGGGCAACACTATTTCCATAGCAAAGGTCCACCAGGGACAGAACACTGAGGAAGAAGTACATTGGGGTGTGGAGACTGCTGTCCAGTCTGATGAGAAGAAGAATGAGGGCATTTCCCACCATTGTCACCAGGTACATAACCAGGATGAGGAGGAAGAGGCAGACTTGAGTTCCCCAGTCACTGGACAAGCCCAGGAGAATGAACTCGCTCACCCATGTCTGGTTGATACTGTGGAGGCCCATGAACGTCAGGACTGGAAGAGTAGCTTGGTAAATCATACAGATGGACTAACCTTCTGAGCTTAAAATTCACCTAAATCTGAACATGCACCTGGTGAGGGTTACAATGGAACCTGGGCATGCAGCTAAAAATCAAAGAGGAAAAAGAGCTACATTACAAAAATTCAGTTTAGCAGACCATGCTTTCTTTTCCCCAACATCTGCTCTTAAATGTGGGAAGGAAATGAATGAGGTAGTTTAGACTTCAGATCCTATTTGACTTAGTAGTTATTTTATAGAGGACAAGTCCAGTCTTTATGGTAAGAAAGTTATTGTTTTAAATCAAAGATAATTTTCTAAATTCCGAATAATGTCTGGCTCCATTTAAGTTCTGTTTGGTTTCATTTAAGTTCTCTTTGTCCTGTCTATAGATGTCATACACTACCTTATTTATTCTTCTGCAGTGAAATACAGCCATAAGACACTGAATAATTTAAATAATCTTCTTACATACTATGTTCTTAAAAATTTTGAGTTGATGTAACTTGCAATTTTACTTTTAGAGTGTCAAGTGGAAGGCTTTTTCTCTATCTACTTGATACTAATGGCCCAGTTGGTTCAGACCAATGCAAAATGTCAGTCTTCAAAGATAAAATATAGCATGATATAGCTGCTAGATTTAATCTTTCATGTCTCTTGATGAGAATTTAATAATGCATTTAATAATGTCAGATTTCTATTTAATAATAATATTCTCACAAAAGGAAAAGTTTGTCCATTTTCTGTGGAAAAATTAATCAGTTCTCTTCAGTGAAGACAGGAGGACAGGTGATAAGGCTTTAATGTCATAATATAGGTAGTAGATTGTGTATTTATTCATCCATTTTAGCATTTTGCTAAGCTTCTATACAGAAAAGGAAGCAATCAGACAGATAAAAAACAATATCTTGAATGGGTGAATATATTTTCAAACCACATAGCTAACTGATAAGGGGCTAATATCAAACATATGTAGATAATCTGTGCAACTCAATAGCAAAAATAACAAACAAAACAATAACAAACAAGAAATAAACCTTATTAACCAATGAACACACTATGATTCTCAGCTAATAGACTGTTTATAATCAAAAGTAGTATCTTAACTCAGTGGTTCCGGCCCCTGCCTTGCAAGTGCAAGGGCTCAGGTTCAATCCCCAGTAACCACATACAACAATACTGGGCATGAAGACTCAACACCAACCAGCAATCAGAACCACATACCACAGTGCCAGGCATGGTGATTCACACCTGTAATCCCAGCACTCAGAAGGGAGAGGCAGGAGGACTGCTGTGAGTTAAAGGCTAAGCTCAGGACTAGCCTGAACTGCAAAAGTGAGACCCTATCTAAAAACAAAACAAAGCAAAACAAAACCAAACAAAACAACAGCAACAGAAAAGTAGTATTTTTCAAGAATGTTCAGTAAATTTTTAGTCCTATAATTTAACAAAATAGAAAATACTCAAAGTGAAATGGGGTGAAGGGGGAAAAATAATGAGATTATAACAAAAAAGAAAGAAAACAAAGTTTATATATAGGGGATGGGGGTGGTAGGGTGGGTAGGGCTATGCGAAAAAATGAGAATTAAGTTGTGTCATATACTGGTACAAATTCTCACTGTTGAATGCAATCATGATGTGTACATGTAATGTACCAATAAAGATTTCAATAAAAAAGATACAAAAAAATACATTGTGTTAATTCTTCTGTGTTCCTTTCCTTGTAAATTTTCCATTATAGTATCTGTATTGATATATGTTTCTTTTTATTCTGCTATATTTTACATTTTTGGCCTAAAGGATGTTTATAACCAGTGCTGTCACTGTACTGGTTATAAAAATTCTTAGTCATGAAACCTGTGATAAATCTATATGAACTGGTAATGTCTACAGTGTTTGCTGATTTAAATGTACTGTAGTATTCCAGTGCTTTGATGAGATCTATCAACAGCTAAAGGGATCACAATACAAAATACAGCTAACTACAATATCGGATTTCCCTTACTATCTGTGTGCTGTGTTCTTTATGTATATTTTATTATACTAACCATTCAGAAAGATATGTGGAGCACAGGGCTGTCATTAGTGCATTTTGATGGGCCCAGGAGTTTTCTAAAGAATTTATTAAAATCATTTTCTTTAAGGATGTACTTTTAAGTCTAAAGATTTTAATTATATTTTGTTCATGCAGGAATGTTTGATTTTTCTTATCTTTTATTTTCTCCTTTACATCTAATATAATAGCTGACAACATCTAGAAAACTACAGGTTTAAAAGAGAACCTCTTTCTCTCTTTCTCTCCCTCAACATACTTCAAAAATTACGGGATGGTGGAAGGAA
>PVIR01004506.1:0-78494 GCA_004026965.1 Petromus typicus
ATAAATTGCAGAAAATGAATGAATCCAGGGATGTCCAGACATCAGCTAGTTTCTTTTAAGAAGGGCTCAAGAAAAATACTTTGTTTCCCTTTCAGAGATAATATATCAAGTTGGCCCACAAAGGTCATTTCCCACCCTGGGAGTGTCTACCACTTGGTGACATGTGGGTTACTAGGTAACTCACTGGAAACTGACCAGCGTCATGTATTTAATATCAAGGCTCAGAAGGGAAGTATGTTCTGGCTACTGTTCAGCACTAGCCCTACTGTTGGCTGTCTGGTACCACCATCATTTTGTAACCTTTCTCCTTCTGCCCCCTTCTCTTCATTAGCTTTGTCCAGTTAACTCCCTGAGCATCCCCTCGAGAGTGTCTGCCCCTGCCTGTTCTGCTTCTCTGCCTCCATCTCCATTAATCCCTTTGCAGTCTCAGCTGTGAGATCAGTCTCTTTCGCCCCCTCCAGAGCTCAGTGCCCTTCTACCTCCACCCTTCCTTCTATCTTCATGGTTTCATTTTCAGAGTAGCATCTCAGATTTCTCATCCCATATTACACCCCGATGGGCCTGCATCTTTCTCTCTTGTTTGTAGCTGAACACTTTTTAGCCCTTTTTTTCTGTATTTCTTTAAGCTATTTTCTTAATGCCTTTGCGATCGTAACCCTAAGAACCACCTTCTCTCTCTCCACATTCTGGCAGTTTCAGCTTTTATCCTTTAATCAAAGTGAGCAGATTGCAACTCTTATTCCTGATCACGTGTCTTTTGTTTTTTGTTTGTTTGCACTTTCCCCTATTTTATTGACTACTTTCCTTTTAAAAACATAAGGACATTTTTAAAATTTAAAGGAAAGTATTAAATGGCTAACAGCAGAGATACTATGTGGGCTTGCTACAAATTTTGATGATGGATACCCGGCCAAAGATGGGAGCAGTGCCATGAATAAAAACAAGAGCTGTTGCGAGAAGTCTGTGTGGAAAGATGGTCAGGTAGTAGCTAGATATAACTATAGTCAGGTAGAATCTCAGCCTCAGAAGAGCTGCTTAGTACTGTTTCTGTAAGATTCAGCTTTTCATGTTATTGTCAGTGATGTGAAATGTTGAACATTTGGTTCTCGAAATTGCCTTAGTGTGTTGCATTTGCTAATTTCCATAGTCGGTACTATCACCATGACTGATTCCAGATTAATGACTCCACACTTGAAATGTGGGGTTACGCTGGTACAAGACAATTACAACCTACTACTGCATGTCCTGGTTAGTATTTAATTTCTGAGCTCCTTTTTTTAATAGGAAAGACAGTAATTATTTATTTCACTAAATATATGATATCATTATATTACAATATATTTAAATATTTTAAAATACATTTATTTCACCAAATTTTTAGATGAATTGAGCTATGCAACAGTTACAGCGCCTTTCACATAATAGCTCTCTATTTTATCAAAGTAGTGTACCGGGGCTAACTCAGGCTGTGAAGATTTTTTTTTTTTTGTATGACTTGACAAACATCAGATAAAAGTACTATCATTAAAATATACCAAATGAAATGGCTTATTTAAAGTTCAATCCATTCAAAGCTGGGAGGGAGAAGCGCAGAGGACCATCTACAAAAATTGGGTCCTCTGTCCTCTCAGCATCTGACAGCCAGAGCCTTACTCTCAAATGACTGACTTGCATTTTCCTCTAGTGGTATGTCTATCTTTTCACTTCTCTCTTGCCTCATCTGTTAGCTTCCTCTTTAAAACAACAACAACAATAAAACTTTATGCCTATAAAGTTGAGGCAATTTAAAGCAAACTACTAAATAGTTAATTGTACAGTTTCTGTGTGAGCTTGGTACTTATGCAGCATTCGTAAGTTTGTAACTCTTATTCCTGATCAAAGTATAAAGAAGCCAGAGAGAGAGAGAGAGAGAGAGAGAGAGAGAGAGAAAGAGCGAGCAGCAGGATGAAGTGAAATTCTAAGCAGACAGTTTGCTCCACATGGACACACTGAAGCGTTGACAGCATTCTGGATGGAGGAGGAGTAGCAAGCTTCAGGTACAACCTGCTGGAGTGTGCGGTCAGCAGGCTCTGGGATTAAGAGAGGAAGCAGGGAGAGAAAGGCGCACTTCTTGATGTTTTTCAGCTCTGAAGTGAGGAGTCTGTTACTTCCTGGGATTTGCAGCTATACACAAAGTTCTCTCAGAGGCAATCTGTGTCTTGTCCCTCTTCACTAAGAGCAGCATGGGGAGAACAACCAGCCAGGCCTGAATGTTCAGGCCAAACTTGCTTCACTGTTTGCATCTTTGTGACCCTAATTCGGGGTGGAGAGTTGAAGAGAAGCTCATTGTGAGCTCCCGATCTAGCCAAATCAGGGTTCAGGCTTCAGGTTTGATATTATCTTGGCCAAATTAACACACGTGACAGCTCAGGGATGAACACTTTGCCTCCAGGTTTATGACTTACAAAATGTAAAGCACTTAAAAATCTAGGGAAATCATCTGTCTCCTGGGGGTTCTGCTAAAGTGAAATGAGTTCAATTGCCAAAGACATGACTGTCCAAGGACAGGAAAGATCCAAGATCTCACAGGACTTCATATTTGGACTCAATTTTTGCCATTTTGCAGGAAACAAAAACAGGAGAACGAAAGAGCTGTTAGCTGCATCCAAAACTAAAGCAGACACAGGAAGAGAGGACAAATAGACTCTTCCTTCCAGAGGAAAATGCTAAATGTGGCTCTGATTGCAATTAGGTTGAAGTTGTTAATCTTTGCCAACTTCATGTTGTTCATCCACAAAGAGTGTGTGGATAATGATACCTATTTCTATAGTGGTATTATAAAGATTATATAATGGGATAAGACATCAAGATTCCAAATGGCTCCCCACATGAAAAGCAGAAGCTATTCTTTGTAAACTCCAGTCATCTAGATATTAATTCTCTGTTCAAATAAGAGCTGGCCAATACTCTACAGATCATCTCTTCACTTTGTTGCTTGTTTCTTTCACTATCCAGAATATCTTTAGTTTGATATGATGGTATTATTGATGTTATTTCTTGTATAATTGGCCTGGTTTTTCCCCCTACAAAGTCCATTTTATCTTCTAGCGGATTAAGTGCTTCTATTTTAACATTTAGATCCTCTTGAAAGAGTTAAATACATCATATTAGAATGATTCATGCATACCCATGTTTATAACAGCACAGCTCAAAAGAGCTAAATCTTAGAAATGACCTATCAGTGGGTCAAAATATAAATGAATAGAGAAAATATGGTATTTATACCTAATGGAGTACTACTCTGGAATAAATAAGGGTAAGCTTGAGATGTCCTTTTCACCATAATGCTAAGTGAAATAAATCGGACACATATGTTTAAAAATGATATCAGTTATCATATATGAGAAACTCAAAATATACACTACAGAGTAAAATAGATAATAGGAAAAAGAGAGATAGATCTTTGCAACACAGAAGGTAGGAGGAGAAGGAAGGATGGGAAGGGGATAAAAAAAGAATTTTTTTTACGTCATGTGTGTACCAACTTCCTATGATGAATGTAATCATTATGTACAGCAAACGTGTATTGGTACAAAGATAAATCTCAATATCCTTAACACAGTAAAATAAAGACGAGATAGCTGGCATTGAACACCAACATTTTAGGGACAAAAGTACAGGTAGTGAGAAAGTGAAGTTAAAGGAACAGGCTGATTGCCACTGTGTTTGTCAGCTTTCTATTACATTATTTCTATGAAGTTATAAGTAACTAACAAAGAGATAGGTTTATTTTGCCTCACAGGTTGGAGGTCTCAGCCCATGAATGATTGGTCTTTTGACTTTAGGACTATGATGAGGCAACCCAGCATGGCCAGGAGCCTATGGCACAGTGAATTGTTTTTTCACTTCATGGCTGGAGTAGAGTGGGGAAGAGTAGGGGAGAGAGAGAGAGGCGTGGAGCCCCGCTATCTCAGTTAGGTTCCCCCTCAGTGACTTAGACTTCATCCTTGGTCTCTGCTCTTCAGAGACCTACCAAATCTCAGTAGCATCAGCATGAGACCAAGCCTTTAGTAAGGGAACCTTGGGGCACATTTTAGACCCAAGCCTTGGTACTAGTCAATGATTTAGGCTTCCAGAATGCTTCAGTCACTTCAGTAATACTGCATCTGTGTTGTACAGATTGTTCTGTGTATCTGTGCAGTTATCTGTGGAGACCTACCTTTGTCACATTTCCACTATTAATATATGATCCTTCCAGTTGCTTTTCATCTCCAATTTTTTCTTCTTTCTTTCTTTTCTTCTTCATCTATTCTTTCTTTCACTGACAAATAAAAATTGGACATGTTTCTACTTAAATGGACATACCTTGAGGATATCCTCATAAGTGAAATAAATAGGTCACAGATAGGTACATATCGCATCTTTTCTCTGGTATGAGAAAATGAAGATGTAAATGAGTCCTAGCATTGTATGTTTTATATTGTGAAATAGAAAATGCTCAATGTAAAATAAGGTGAAAGGGGACAATGTTGAGATTGTAACAAAAAAGTAAGGAAACAAATTTTATGTATATGGGGGATGGTAGGGTGGGTAGGGCTATGGGAAAAAATGAGAATTAAGTTGTGTCTTATACTGATACAAATCCCCATTGTGGAGTGCAGTCATGATGTGTATATTTAATGTACCAATAAAGATAAAAATACATATAAAAAATTTTAAAAAATTGGACATGTTGATCATATACAACAATATATTGTTCTGGAATTTGTCCACATTGTGGGATGATGGCTAAATGGAGCTTAAATTGGAGCTAATTAGCATGTAGATGATCTTACACACCTATCATTTTTTTGATGTTGTAAACTTTTAAGATATATTCTCTTTTAGCAACTTTTAAGAATGCAACATAGTTTTTAAATGTAGTCATTATGTTGCCCAGTTCATTCCTTGAATTAATTTCTTCTACTTAATTGTAATTCTGTATCATTTGGCTAACATTTTCTCAGACCTTTTATTTAACAAAGATATTTTAGTAAATACATTTTAAATAGTTTTTGTGAGATATAATGTATAATTGTATATCAAATGTAATTTATCTACTTAAAGTATACTAATAATTATTCATATCACAGAATTATTTAACCATGTAATCTAAATGCAATTTTAGAACATCTTATAACCTTTGGAAAAAAACTTTACATATTAGCATTCACCGGTCCACATTTCTCCCCAGTGTCCCAGCCTTAGACAAATATTAATTTATTTTCATCTCTGTGGATTTTTCTATTCTAGATATTTCATATAAATAATAGAATGTGTAGTTATTTATAACTGCCTTACTTCCCTTAACATAATGTTTAAGGTTCATTTATGTATCATTTTTTTACTGACAAATCAAAAAATTCCAATGTATGGATATGCTACATTGATATTTCAGTTGAACAGCTGGGTTATTTCCACTTATTGACTATCATCAGTTATGTTCGTATGAATGTTTGTGTAGAGATTTTTTTAGGCATAAATTTTTATTTATTTTCTTTCCAGAACCTGACCTTATCCCTGCCACTACAAACACTTAGATTAACATTACTCATCACTTGGATCATAGGAGCATCTATTCTTGCTTTTCTTTGTTTCCCTGAAACTAGCCAGAGAGGCCTTTACAGTGTAAGTTAGAGCATCTCATATCTTTCCAAACTCCTCCAATGGATTCTCATCTCAGAGTAAAAGTGTGTTCTTTGGTAGAATTGACATGACTTCCTGATGACCTGCTCTTCCCCACCTTTTCCAGCCTCTCTCCCCTCACCAACTGCTCTGTGCACTCTGCCCTTCTTGCTTCTTGTGAAAAATTCAGGTGGTCACACCTCAGGTCTTTTCTTTTGCTGTCTCTTCTGTTAGGAACTCTTCCCTCCTCTCACCTCTTCCATATACTTAAGGAGCACCTTAAATCAGAGAGGACCTCCCTGACAGGATACAACAGCACCCTCTACCCAGACTGCTCTGGTTTATACTCTGCTTTATTTTTTTCCTCTTATTACAAGATCTGTGCTTGTTTATTTGATTCCTAAATTTTCTACTGCAAAGTAAGTTCATGGAGGGCAACTTGTATACATATTTGTATATTTGATGTTTTGTCTCTAGAGTTTGTAGCATGGTTTGCTGCTCAGTATTTGTTGAATAAATGGAATATAGAGATTGAGAAAATAGTGCTAGCATTACTAGCTGGTGAACAGTGGTCAGGTTACTTAGCTATTTGTGCCTCTTCTGTAAAATGAATGGATATCGTATGATTTTTGTCAGTATTAATGAAGAAAATATGAACCAACTTTCTAAATGGTGATAAGTTGATAGCTAGTGCCAATAATGACTACTGTTATTATTGAATAATAGTAATAATGTTGTATCTAATTATATATCAGTTAGTATGTGAAGTGGAAGTAGAAATGGAGATGCCAGTAAGCATTTTCTCAGTCAAACAAATAGTGAATTAGGTCACAGCACAAGGAGAAGATGCAGGATTCAGAACCAGCCCACAGATTCTAGTACATCATGGAGAGGGCTGTGTCTGGGTCTCTGGATTTGCAAAGACATCAGTGCCATTCAAATGTAGGGTGTTGTTCTGGCTAATGTCACTGTTATAATATGTCAAGGTTAATGCAAGGCTAGCAATGAATGTAATTTGACATTTCCAAGTTTCTTTACCATGGAACCTGAAGTCTAAGCGCAGGTTTCAAGTGAAATATCATCAAGTAAACATTGGGAGCACACAGCCTTTACCCCTTTTTACATATTGTGGGCACATGTTATTACAGTAAATAAAGGCTTTGTGACAGCCTCCAGTGATGGATCTTGTTTAATTCTCTCATAGTTTCCTGAAAACACACTAACTCTAGCACTGTCCACATATAGTAGGTTTATAGCACTCTGCATAGCTAAGGATCTACAGAAAATATTTCAAACATACTAACTGAACTAACCCCTACCCAAACTAGGGGTTGGCTTTTGTTGGTGAGCCAGGTTAGACCAGTAGAAACTCAGGCCTAGCTAAAGTAAAAATCTACCTAACTGGAGTATCCAATCGGAAACCCCACCCAACATCCAGAAGCCAGGAGAATATCCAGCCCTGAATGGGTCTGGAACACAATGAATGCAGTAGGTGGAGGCCCAGCCAGGCAATGCTGCATAGCAGGCATCATAACAGGCAAGAGAAAAGGGAGGCAGCATTATTAAAAAGCAAAGAAAAGCAGCGTCAGAGGATTCACCTGTCCAGCGACACTCAGGTTGGAAAATCTGACAGAGGCCACGTGCTGAGGCTCACGGAAGGTGTAAGAGTGTCTGGGGTCTGGTAGCTAGTACATAGACCTCAAAGCTGGTCTTCAGATTCACGGAGAGAAGCGCGACAACTAACAAATGTCTTTGTCTCCCGGGGCCGGGAACACATTCAGACATTTAGAATGAAGCAACGTTAATGAAGACTAAGTTATAAAGAAGTAGGAGTGGGGTAGAAGATGCCAGAAGCTTGGTTTCAAGGAACAAAATCACAGTGAAATTGTGCAAAGGTGGGGAGACAATCTCATGTGGACCCTTCAGTCCTTTATGACTTATACTTGACATCACAGAAACTAAGTTCATCCTATAGCTTCATGCTCAGGTCTGAGCTGTGAAACAAAACAGCCAAAGGGATCTTGGGCCAAGGTAGTTGTTAGAGAATGGAAAGCTGTCACATTCCGTAGACACATCCAATTAGGTGGCTATAGCCCCCCACCTCATATTCCTGCTTGCATGTGAGGCTCTGGAGTCTCAGCCCAGTGCTGTCTGCACTATGCCAGACTGCATGTGAAGCTGGCCAGTATCCCAGCATGCACTTTGCAGCCTCTGACATCCAGGAGGAGCAGTAAGTCTGCTACTCAGGCTATCCGACGCCATTTCCTGGGGACACACCCCCTTGCTAGAACAGTTGAGTTATTATTGCTATCTAAGAAGGATACTCTGCAGATTGGGTTGATGTCCAGTGAAAGAACTTGCAAAATTACCCTGCATGATTGTCAGCACTTTGAAGCCAGTGAATGCTCCTCATAATCAAGTTTTGAGAATGATGTTTGCCAAACTGAGTATATTTATGATGTTTGCTTCTTAGTGAGTATGAAGTCATATTTTTTCTTCAGTATCTTTGAGCACCAGAGAATACTGTTTTATGTAGATGTAAATGGCTAGTTAGGTGCTCTAAGTATTTTTTTAAAATTGCATTCAATACACTTAACATCTCTCTCTAGGATATGAAACATGATATTATATAACACAGAAGCAAAATCAAATATACCCTAGAAGGGCTCTAGTCAAAATGGTAACTGAAGAAGTCTTCATAAAGGAGGGCATTTAAATTAGGCCTCAAAGATAAAGGAATGCTGTTAACTTGCTTTCTGATATCCAGGAATAGATATTTTGTCTCTCCCCATATCTCCCATGTTTTCATTAAAGGACAAGGAGAAAGGGGAGGAGGCAGAAGAAAAAGGAGTAGAAGGAGGGGAAGGAAGAGGAAGAGAAGCAAAAAGAGGAGAAGGAGGAGAAAGAGGAGAAGAAGGAGGAGGAGGAGCAAAAAGAGGAGAAGGAGGAGGAGGAGGATGGAGAAGAAGAAGAAGAAGAAGAAGAAGAGTTTGTAGTTTTGTAACTGATACATTGTTTATTCCCTGCCCTCTCCATGTTCTCAAGAAGAATAAAGAGGAAAAAGAAAAGGGCGAGGAGGAGGAAGAAGGGAAGGAGGAAGAGAAAACAGAGAAGGATAAGGAGGGGTGAAAAGATGGAAAGTAGGAGAAGGAGATGAAGTTAGTAGTTTGGGACTTCCTTGATGAAAGGCAACAATGAGTATTGAGTTCTCTTTTTGTTTGTAATATTAAGAAGAGTGGGAAGCCCATGAGTCAAATGTGAGATGACTTTGCTACAAATGACAATGGGAACTGACCTGATTGGGGCAGAAGGCTGGAGGAGGAAGAGTTGCCCGAGCAGAGTTTGGCGGAGTCATACATGTAGTGGAAACTGTGATTTTACATGAATACCCAGCCTAAGGGTAGAAGACTTCACCTGAGGATGGCTTGGTGATACCCTGGAAGCCTTGGTGAAGGTAGAGCCCAGGAAATCCACTCGAAGACGCAGGGTGCCACACACAGTGAAGAACGCTGACTCTGAGTATCAAGTACTGAAGTACTCTAAGGACCAGGTTCCGTAGCACTTTTATGTACCATATAAGCCCGGTAGAAGAGCAAGGAGACAAAATCTCATTACTGGTATTGATTTTCAAGTTGACTTTAGTTTATATGGGATTTGATCCAGATTTTAACTCATAAAAGTTAAAAATTGTATGTTTTCACAGAAACTTTTAGTGATTGTACTTCAAACTCTGCAGCCATGCCCTGGAATTCCACATCTAACTTCCAAGCTATTCTGCTTCAGTTTTTTTTTTTTTAATTCAAATCTTTATTGGTACATTATGAATACACATCATCATCACATTCAACATTGAGAGTTTGTATTAGAATATGATATGACTTCTCATTTTTTCCCCTTTCTCCCTGCCCTGCAACCTCCCATATATGTATATGTTTCCTTTGCTCTTTATTACTGTCATATTCTTTTTCCTCTCATTATTTACCCCTACACCCTTTTTCATTTTCAGTTTTTAGATGCTTCTTGTAGTTATAAATAGCAGTGTCTTTGAAATCAGAGAGACATGAGTTTTATAGTTATGAGGTATCCAAACAGAAGTCCTTCAGCATTTGGAATTTCAGGTATTCCATCTGGTACAGAGTTCTACTATTAATTGAGTAATATAATTGTCCAAAGTACAATGACTTCAACAAAAGATAACTCTTAAAATAATTACTTTTGTGGTGATGAGATTGAATTGATATGGTTACCTGGTCTCCACCAACACTGAAACAGAGGAGTAGGCAAGTCTCCCTTGTCAACAGCTCCTGTTATCAGCCACCTCAGTGGAGCACACTTGTTTGTAACCCCAGCACTCTGAGAGGCAGTGAGGAGGATCACAAGTTGGAGCTTAGCCTGAAACTCAGTGAAATCTTGTTTCAAAAGATGAAAAAGAGCCAGGATGATAGCTCACTGCATAAGCCCTGGGTTGAGTCCCCACGACCATTAAAAATGGTTTGCCATTATCACTACCTTTCTACCCATAGTACTTTAAAATGGCTGATAATTATACCCATGCCCAAGGGGGAAAGGGAACTTTTTATGAATATAGATGGCTATGAAGGAAAGCAACAAAAGGACAGTTTTCTTATTGGTCAGTTTATATGACATATGTGACATATTATACACAGTTCCATATGTTCTCCCTGACAGGAGCTATATATACACATGAACTGTAAGTTGCAGCAATAATAATGACCAGAGGAAAAACATATTCTGAAAAACTACTTCAGATCTATCAAGGTATGATTTTTATGAAGAGAGAGAATGTGTATGGAAAGAAAGGGAAAATTGAGATACTGATGTCAGCAAGAGAACCAAAAGTTAGAAGACAGAATTCAGGTGTTCAGCAGCGATTTCATACATCACCCCTGCAACCAACTGAGTGGAGGAAACCAGGAGCCCCCTTTCCCAGACAGAGAAGGTTCTGGGGCTGGTTTTCTTCTGGGGTTCCTCAAGAAGGCCTCCTTGTCTCTGTTTATCTCTTAAATTCAGAAAGCTGCTCAGACCTGACATGTCTGTGAGGGGCAGAGATGAGGCAGGGATGGGGTGCTGGAGGGAGGGTGCTGTTGCAATCAAACAGGAGATTCAAAGCCTGGGCCTTAAGTAAAGGACATTTCTTTTCTGATGAGATGCATTCTCTTTGCCAGGAGTAGGATGAATTCAGGACTCAACTCTATTCTAGGCAGCTTTTTGTTTTTCTAAAATTATAGGAAAGTGTAGCTAAAGCACTTCTCCAATTTTAATGTGCATACATATCTTCTAGTGTTTAAATATGAAGTGTATTAAAAGAAAATTTGAGATAGAAAGATGCAACATCAGGAAATAACTGCATCGAAAAGAGGGTTTATGACTCACAGTTTCCAAGGTAGGATGGCCATGCCACGGAGTGACGCAGAGTCATGTTGGAGGTCATGTAGGAAGCACTGGAGTCAGTTTTGGGAAGAAGAGACAGTTGAGCCTGTATTGTGGCTTATCCGGAAAGAAACTGGTAGGTGAGCTAAGCAGGTTTGTGCTTTGCAATCTTGAATACTTCCAGGTGTAGATGCTACCCCTGGTTGTCTGTTATGAATAGAGTTCTAGAGAGGGAAAGTGATAGGTATGTGGGCCTAGGTATGTTGGCTTGTATTGGAGAAAGCCTGTGTACTCAGAGGGAGAAGCTTTGGAAGGTGAGTGGATCATGGGAATGCTGAGCTCATTGGTGGATTCATCCACCAGAGAATTCAGAGGTGGAGTGTGGTTGGAAGGGGTTGGTCCCTGCTGGTGTGACCTGGAAGGGTGTACCTCCCTCCCTGGGAACTCCTGCTCTCGGTTTCCTAACTACCATGTGCTCAGAAGCTTTCCTCATGCTTTTCCATCCTCAGAACAAGTTAACCAGAGACTTTAGATTTGAGCCAAAACAAACCTCTCCTTCTTTAAGTTGCAATTATCGGACATTTTCCCCCAGGAATAAGGAAAGTGACCAAGACTCTTGCCAACTCCATCAACTGGCTATTCCTAGAAACAGTAGTCTCTCAGATTCCATAAGTTTCCAAATATCAAAGCATCAGAATGCAAAAAATGAAAGACAGGGCTGATATAACTGGGGATTTCCACCGAGACACAGACTCCATCACTAGCTGATTCGTTTGGGCTAAAGTGAGACTCATTAATTTGTGCTGTTAGCCAGTCCATAGGTGCCATACAAGCCATGGGACCATCCTTCACATCACGCTACTCTGAAGATGAAATGAGCAGAGAAGAGTGTTGCAAACATCTTCGAGACTGCACTAAGCAGAGGAAATCTGTTTAGAGACAACTCCCACACAGTGAGACCTGCAGAAGGAATCAGATCCTCAAGCTTCCCCAGTAATCCACCAAGCCCAGATTAAATCATCTGGGCTCTGTACAGTTTGGTTTCAGTACTTCACATAGAGAGATGTTAGGGATCAAATCCAACATGTCAATATTCTCCGTATAATTCAACATCATTTAGCCTATTCTCAACACACTCAGGCACTGAAAATGCAAGGGAATTCCATCAGGTACTTGATTATTAACCATTTAATACAACTTTTCCTACATGAGGGTACAGGCTAGTTCCTGCAGGCATTTTATTTTTTATTTTATGAAATAACACACAAAACCTAAGAAGTTTCATGAATCTTCAAAACAGCTAGGTACGTAACAAAAGTCAAGAAATAGCGTATTTAGTTATACCATGGAAGACTTCATCACTCTTCCTCTCAGTTAATAGGCTCTTCACAATTCTGATTTCTGTCCACATAGATTAGTTTGCCTTTTTAAAAATTGTTTTATTTTTAAATTTATTTTTATTTTTTTGAGACAGTGTCTCGCTTTGTAGTTTAGGCTGGCCCTGAGCTCAGCCTCAAACTCACATCACAGAAATCCTCCTGCCTCTGCCTTTTGAGTGCTGGGATTACAGGCGTGAGCCACCATGCCCGGCACTGTGGTATGTGGTACTGGTTGCTGCTGGGCTTGAGTCTCCACACCCGGTATTGTACATGGTTACCGGGGATCAAACCCAGGCCCTGGTGCTTGCAGGACAGGTGCCGGAACTACTGAGCTAAATCCCTGGCCCTTGCCTTGGTTTTGAACTTAAGTAATTAAGACTTTTGTCTTTTATTTTCTCTTTTCACTCCACATTTTCAGATTGATCTCATTGCTTTGTAAAACAATTGTTCATTTTTATTACTCTGTAATGTTTCATCCTGGGAATAAACTATAGTTTCTTCATCTTTCTGGGTGGTGATGGACATTTGAGTTGTTTCCAATTTGGGGCATTATTAGGAACATTTGTGTACATGGCCTGTGTATACTACTGAATATATACTTAGGACTAGAGTTTGTGGGTCAGAAGAATATAGTGGCCAGATTTCCGAATGGGTTACTGTAAGTTACATTCAGCAAATAAATGAGAATTCCATGAGTCCCAATCCTTGCCAACACTTAGTTAAATCTGGCATTTTCATTTTAACCCTTGGAGTGGACGTGCAATGGCATCACATCTTGGTTTTAATATGCATAACTGGAGAATCATACAGGTGAAGAGAATAAGGTAAATGAGCAGGACAGTAGAAGCTATATCGAGGGCAGCTTACCTAAGGGAAAAAGTTTCTGCAGATGAGAAATGAAACTGGACAGTTGAACAGCATATAGTGTGTTACAGGTCACAAGTGGTCTTGTCCAAGCATGAGTGGGGCTCTTAAGGTGTTTGAAACAGGGGATAACAGATTGGAGAAACCAGGGTGATCTCAAGACATTTAGATGCTGACAACAGAGAATCTATATATTCATCTGAAATACTAAGTTTTTACTAGTGCATCAGAAGCTGTATTACCTAGGTACTGTGGATAACAAGATCAACTAATTACATTCCCTCCTCTCATGTAAACAACAAATATCAAGGAGAGATAGATAAGAGATATCTTATCTATCTGTGATAAATACTACAGGGGAAAATCACACAAACAATGTCTTTACTCTGGAATCAAGGAGACCATAATCATCAGTTTGGTCTGGTCAGCCTTCAGAATCCTTCATTATGAGGTGACATTGGATCTGAGTCTTGATAAATGAGTGGTGGTTCATTAAGAGGGTAATGAGGAGAGAAGCATGAGGAATGGTTTGAAGATATAGAAGGTGCCGATGCGATTGGAGAAAGTCCAGTAGTTTTTTTGTAGATGCACAGAAGTGTGAGTGTAAGCTGGAATGATATTTTTTAAGAGCTGATGGCAAAAGGCTCTGTGAGCTCTGCTGAGCATGAACTTTCTGCCGTGGGCAGTGTGGAAGGCCTTCAGAGATGAGGTGGTTGCAATCCCTCGGAAAGATATTTCTGTAGCACATGCCTTGTGACCTAAGGTGGAGAGCAGAGGAAATAAAAAGAAAACGACAGATGTGACTTCAAATAAAATATGGCTCAGTTCTCTCTTGCAGGGCAAGAATCCTCATTTACAGGGCACCGGGAAAGTACTTAAGGCGGTGATTCTGTTCTGCTAGGGTGGGCCAAGGCTGAATGTAATTTTTCAAAAGCAGCTGCTCTAAGTGTTAGTTAAATGGTGCCAGGGGATTCACTGGACACAGGTGTCATGTTCAATCTTATTCATCTATCAATAAAGCAAAATTCTGAGTGCCGGTTGGATGGCAGCACTGCACCTCTGAGACAGAAATTCTATTAACAGATGCACCTTGCGGCTGTAGTCTGGCTCTGCAGGTACTTTCGAGATGCTCAGAAATCCTTGGCATCGGTCAGTGGTGGCTCCCGGGTGGGTAAGTCAAGCCCGCACAAAAAACACACGTAGTTTCCATTGTTCAGAGAGTCTGTTCCTGTTTCTCTGGCTTTAAAGCAGGAAAGGGATATCAAAGTGTTGAATTCGGTTTTAAATAATTAATAAGGTGGCAATTGGTACAACATTCCGAAAGGTACAATGGGGGTAAGGGGCAAGAAATGCGTTTCCCTCTCATCCCTTTACACAGCCACACAATTGCTTCCCAATGCGAACACTAGCATCCACTTCTTTCATAGTATTTCAGAGATGTTCTGTGTATTTAAAACTAGATGCATATTAACAAGATTATAACAAAAAAGAAAGGAAACAGATTTTATGTATATAGGGGGGTGGTAGGGTGGGTAGGGCTATGGGGAAAAATGAGAAATAAATTGTGTCTTATACTGGTACAGATCCCCATTATGGAGTGCAATCATGATGCATATGTGTAATGTACCAATAAAGATTTCAATACAAAAATAAAACTAGAAGCATACTTCTATTTGTCACTTTTCTTACTTTTTAAAAGCATTGTGTCCTTTGTGTATTGCACTGGCTAGAATATTTAGTACAGTGTTAATAGAAATAATGAGAAATGACATTCTTAGTTTTTTTTATTGCAAAGGGATAATTATAAATTATTGCAAATTATTATTGCAAATTATTTATTAATTATAAATTATTGCAAAGGGATAATTTTTTACCATTAGTTGAATGTTGGTTTTTGACTTTAAAAATACCTTCTATTAGGCTGACAAAGTTCCCTTCTGTACACTCTACTCTCTTATATAGAACATCTCTAATTTGAAAACCTTAAGTATCAGAGTTCTCCAAAGTTAGAAACTTTGTAGATGTTTACATGATATCACAAATGGAAAATTTCACACTTGACCTCATGTAACAGGCCAGTCAAAATTGAAAACACATTCCCCCCAAAAGCATGCTTTCTTTTAGATAGTTGATAGTTTTAGGCCTGACATTGAGCACTCCTAATTAAGTTCTAAGATAACTGTGAGAAGCTGTTTTGGAGGTGCAAGGCCCTGATTGAGGTTCACTGTTTTGTTGCACAGACTATCTTTCTCCTATGAATTACATTTTTATATTTCTCATACATCGGTAGTTCATCTATGTGTGAGCTATTTCTGGATTCTCCATTTGTTGAATTGACCTACTTAATCATCTTTACCCTGGCAGCACGCTGTCACAATTCTGTAGGTTTATAATAATTCTTGAAATGATTATAAAAAACAATTATAAAATATTATTACAAAAAGATCAGATTTGGTCAAAAGTTTTCTCTGTTAATAGGTATTTTTAGTTTCTCAAGTTTATTCTGAAAATTGCTTTGCTTATTCCATACTTTTACATTTTCATATAAAGTTTGGAGTTGTTTTATTATTTTATACAAAACACTTTTGAGATTTTTAAAATTGGAATTTCTTTGAATCTATAGATCATTGTGAGGCAGAAGTTGCATCTTTTTATTTTTGCCCGCATCTTTTTATTTTTAAAAATATATTTTAAGTTTTAAATTCTATTTATCACACATGTATGATTTGATGCTCTTTTCTGACTTGGTCACAGGTTCTGTGGCCTAAGTACGCTATTAATTTCTTCAGATTTAGGAAGTATTCGATTTTGACTATAAGCTTTTCAGTTATGCACAGACTACAATGACATTTTTTGTTAATTTTTTTCAAAGGATAGAGATTTATTTTGAGAATTTTATTACAATAGTTCCCTTTGTTCATTATATTATTCATATTTTCCCTATTGATACAAAACAAACAGAAAGAAAAAGAAAGTACTAAGTGAAAAAGATTTGCATATTTTTAGCACTTAATTTATTTGGAACCTCTTTTTAAACAAAACATTTTAATTGATATAGGTAGAAAGTCACTTCAGACAGCATACATAATATTTAGCAGACACTGAGTCATATTAGTGAATTCTTAAAGTCAATATTGTATTAAGTTGGGGTTTTATTTTGTCTTAACTTCATAATATATATTTTCAGGGAGTGGACTTTAATATTAAAATCTTTTATCTCATTATCTCATTATGAAAAACTTCCACTTGTCTAAAGTTGCAAGAATCATACAATAAATACCCAGGAATGTGCTGCTTAGATTCTATTAATATTTTACTAGATTTCCTTTATCACATATTTTCATCTAATTATCCATATATCAGTATATTTTATATTTTGATTTACTTTAAAAGCAACACATTTTAAAAATTAGAGCATTTTATCATGAAAAAAATCTCTTGATTATATGCTGAGTAATTATTTTCAACAAAGAGAGAGAGAGAGGGAAAGAATCACCTGATTAATCCTGCTGGAATACGCAAACCTGAAGCATTCTCCAAACAAACACAAAACTTCCCCAGCAAGCCTACTTCTCCATATGTTGATATGGAGCTGGGCAGAGCCCTAGGGTCTGAATCACCATGCTCCCTTCCTCCTCACAGCTTTGCAGGTATCCACCAATCAGCTAAGACTTGAGCTCAGACATGTTTTGAGGGAGCCAATTAGAAACAACAGATGCGGATAAAGGCGGTAACATGTCTCCGTGTTAAAAGTCTGGCATTCTAGAAGTGGACCTGGGTAAGGGGAAAATGTGCCCAGATAAGGCTAAAATTCAAGTGGAGCTCTGAAACTGCTTTGCAAACCTGGTTGTCTGAAAAATCATTTAAAAGAGTCTAATCAAAGCAAAAGTTGGATCTTAATAAAGAGGTTCTGATTAGAGAATTCTGATTAGAATGAAGATCTGGCATCTGAATGTCTAACAATCAATGCACAGCACCCTGGATGACACTGGCCTATAGGCAGTATTTAGGAATGTCTCCAGAAATGAAGAAGGAAGGCAGCACAAAGGAGATAACTGAGACATGAATGCTTTTAGTATAAGCTAAATCACACAGGTATGTGGGCAGTGGGGCAGCTGGAGCATAAGCTGTGGACCCTGCTAGAATTCACATGTCTGTGTAGCTGGAAGGAGAAAGCTCTGAAGTGGACTGGCATGAAGCACCATCTGTAAGTTATCAGAGCCCAAGGAGCTGGGAGGGTTTTACCAAAAGTGAATTCCTGAAGAAAAATTTAAGAATAAAGAACCCAGAACATCACTGGTGTCTTCAAAACCTTTTGCTTGAAATCTAAATAATAATTTCCTATCAAATTTATATTCATACAATAAGTTCTACTTGGAAGAAGGTAAACCAAGCAATGTCTCTCAGGACAAAGATAGCTAATGAAGCACCTTTCCTCTCTCTTTCAATATGCTGCCTCACTGATTTCTTTGAGCCTTAGCTTTTTGGGGAGCCCTTTTCACAACTTCTTGGTCCCCAGAAAAAAATGGTACTTAAATTTGACATCTGTATAGGACACTTTACTCTCTTCCTAACACTGCCGCTAATTGAGGGTATTCATCCAATGAAAATCACCTCATATTTATGTAGGCCGCAGGAGAATACTGTAGCGTAAACTCTAGCATTGCAGCCAGACAGTGGTCACCACATTCTTCCTCTGATACTTGGGCGGTAGTATCTTGTGGCATCAAGGCCCCCTTTGAGCCTTCTGTTGGCTTCAGCTAGGAACTGCCATTTCCCACTATGTACCAAGTAAAGCAAAATGCCCAGGCTTTCTGTCTTCCAAAGCGCTTGGTGTACCGAAACTTCTTGTGAACCTCCTCCCACACTTTTTACCTCATTTTGTTTAATGAAACACCAAGAAATGCTATTTGTAATATACTTTAGTTAAATAATTGCTTTAGCTTTTGGTCAAACACCTTTGCCCAGAGGGCTCTCAGATACCATAGTGCCAGTCTTTGTGCAAAACATTACCTAGAATGCATCTCCCTACCATTGGGCATGGGCTTATTACTGGGCTATCTTTGTCTTGAGAGTTATTGCTTGGTTTACCTTCTTCCAAGTAGAACTTACTGTATGAATATAAATTTGATAGGAAATTATTATTTAGATTTCAAGCAAAAGGTTTTGAAGACACCAGTGATGTTCTGGGTTCTTTATTCTTAAATTTGTCTTCAGGAATTCACTTTTGGTGAAACCCTCCCAGCTCCTTAGGCTCTGATATCTTACAGAAATATATTCCTTGGTCCAAGGATGTGGCTCAGAGGTGGAGGATATGCTTAACATGTGACACAATGGGCTCAATTCAGTGCTTCAAAAGTAAAATTAAAATGTGCATTTGCAATTGTTACACAGGAGAAGTGACTTGACTGAGGTCGCATTTCAGGTTGAATGGGAACTGCAGAGTATTTGCCCCTGTGCTCAGTTACCTCCCACTCCTGTTGCTTAAAAATTCACTGTGTAGGTGGCTGCTTGTCCATCTGGACCCAGGGGAAGCTGATATGGATGGTAACATTATTCTTCCCCACAAAAGCCTTTGCCTGTCAGTTTGACAAGAAAGATAATGCATACCTTTTGCAAAGTGTCTGATGGGCTTTAGTTTGCCTCCGGGGCACTGAATATTGATTGTAAGGATAGGAAATAGCAAACTAGCTTTAGTGTGCCGAGCACCAAGACATTTGGCACTTTGTGAGGTTGGAACTTGGTGAGAAGCAGCTCCTTTGATATATGTGCTCACAATAGGCATAGACAGCTGCAAAGAGACTTGTACCTGTATGATGGTTTAGCCCAACAAGTGGATGTGCTTGCAAAGATATACAGACAAGACAGAAGGGTGAGGGAAGTCCTTCCATAGATATATAGGGGCTCCAGTGAGAGCTTAATAATGTAGGGAGAGTCCTCACGACATTAGAATGTAAATAATTTACTTTACTCCTTCATTCTGCCAGGGAGAGGGAAGGGAAGATTAATGGGAGGTTTAAAAGAAAGTCCAGTTAAAAACCATGGCCGTCCTCATGTCAGAGAAGCAAGAGCGAGTTCGATGTAAACAAATTGGAGACTCACCCATTTGGGCAGCGCTCAGAGACCACACAGTGGCTGAGCACTGCCCATCAGTGGGGTACTGCTCTTTATAGACCATTTGTTTCCATTTGTAGTGAAAAAGGAGATGCGCTTGCAGAGGTTAAGTCACCCAGTTATTTGTTATAAACTTTCAGAAAAGAATGGGTTTGGAACAAGTCTTAAGTGTTTCAGTGACAAATATTTAACGTCATCCCTGAGATTTATGGCACTTCTGTTCACTCTTTGAAAGCTTTTAGTTCAGTGGCAAAGGTTATGGGGGCTCGCCCAGCAAAGGGGAGGTTCTTTCTGTTGTTGTTCTATCATCTTGAGTGCTGACTGAAGAGTATGCCTAAATTTTGCTAATGAATAATCACCCTTTCAGCTCACATCATCATTTGTCCTACTGTCACGATTGTCCTACCATTGCAATTGTCCTCAGAGGCAAATATAAGGCATAAAGTCCTCCTGATGTTGGGTCTGCCAATGTTTCATACTTACACAGCTGTGAGGCAGGGTGGAAGGTCACTGAAACCTGTCCCTGCAGCCAGAAGGCCACAGAGCAAAGAGGCCCAGGTATCATTTACCTACATGGTCTCTGTCTGGAACACCTGTTGTGCTGAGGTGTCTGGACTAGAATAATCCCAGTGCTAAGGCCTCCTCACTTTGTGGTTGAGTGAGGCCTCATTTCTCTTTCATGTCTACATTTTGTTGATGAGAGCCCTTGTTGGCTTGGTCCTAGGAAATGAGGGCCACCAGTAGTACTTCCTGTCTGCTTCTGATGGGATACTGGTATGACCTTATGCTCTGACACTGAGATTGCTGCTGCTGACCATTGTAAGGTCAAAGCTTTCAGTAATTCAGTACAGACACAATTTTTTTCAAACATTTTTGATTTGCAGTTGGGTTCCATTCAGAGATATAGAATCACAGATGCAAACATCCAACTGTATATCTTCTAACAGTTCTCCTCCTTTGCTCTACTTCTCTTTAGATTGGTAATTTGCAACCATAATTTATATTAGAATCACTTATGATAAATGGTGGGCATGGTGGCTCATGCCTGTAATCCCAGCACTCAGGAGGCAAAGGCAGGATTTTTTCCAAGATAATATAATAGAACAACTACTTGTACAGCATCCCATTACATTAAGAATTATAAATAATCTAGACCTGATTAAATGTATACAGGAAGATTGCATAGTGACACTGTATTTAAGGGATATGAGTATCTGCAGATTTTGGTATGAGGTGGTACTGGTATAAATTCCCTGCAGATGCCTAATGACAATTGTACTGCGGTTTACCTAGCAAACACTGCATCTAAAATATAGACTGAAGCACATACAATCTGGTGGGCTCCTAACACTCGGGTTTTATACAACAATAGTGTGTGTGTGTGTGTGTGTGTGTGTGTGTGTGTGTGTGTGTTTGGTGTGTGATGTATTTGCTTTGCATTTTCTAACAAAGAGGTCCTGTCCAAATAATAATTTTGCCAACTCTTAGGTGGCACAAAATTCTCCTAGAGCATTTATATGGCAATAAAAAGTATTAACTTTCATTTAACTGAAAGAAGAGAATATGAAGCAAATCCAGAGAAAGGTTCACAATACAAAAACTTCATATCTTTATAAATTCCTTTCATTTTTAGGCAAAATGATTTTGGAAACAGTCAAGAGAGTTGGAATATTTGTGTTTTTCCTCTTCACAATGGCTTATGAGCAGCATATTATGGAGCATATTACTCACTTTTATACTTGAAAATTAACTTAGAGAGGCTTGGTTCACATATTATTTCCTTCAGAACACTTTAGGTAGTGCTCCAGGGTCTGTAGGCATCGAATTTCATTATAGTAAAATCTGAAAGCAGTCTGACTTTTCCTTTGCACTGAGCTGTTAGTTTTTGTCAATAGACCTGCAAATATTGTCTCTGTCCTTGAAATTAAATAGAGTGATGAGGCTATGTCTTGATGCCCATTTCTAGTCACTTCATCACTCTCCATATGGATAAATGTAGGCTGTAGGTTGTTTTATCCTTTTTGAAGGGTGTGTGTGTGTGTGTGTGTGTGTGTGTGTGTGTGTTATGTCTTGGTAAATATTTCTCTCCCATGTTTTGGCTTCTTCACTAGAGGAGCTTTGATTAGCTTTACACTGGGTATTTTTATCTGCTACTGCCATAATAACTCTCCTTGATACTGAGGCACAATACCTGACACCCATGACTTACGTTTCTTTTCATTCATGGCTGCCAGTTCATGATTATTGACTTCAGAGCAAAAATAGAATGGCAGAGGGACGTGATGGATTCAAAACTGTTGCTGTCATAAGTGCCAGGAAGCAGAGACAGCAAGGAGGAGCCAGGTGATGTTCCCGTCACCCACTTCTAGCTACTCATTGCCTCCTAATGACAAGTCAGCCATGATCTCAACAGTGATGAATGTGTTGATGAATGCAGAGCCCTCAAGATCCAGTCACCTTCCAGATGACATTTTTAGGAACATTTTTATCTAAAACTTAATGGTTTCCTTAGCCATTCACTCTAATTCTTTTAACTTGTCTGTTCCATACATTAAAAATAACTCAAGTCCTTCTTCTATGCTAATAGCTTAATTTTAACATTATCTACTCTGTTCTTGCTATATCTAAAGTATTGGATCCTAAATACAGCAGTGTTATTATGGTCTTCAATTAGTTTCTTTTTTGTCTGAAGATATTGAAATATTGATTGAGTTGTAGCTTCATTGAATTTGTAATCTATAGATCAATGCATTGTGTTCTTTTGGATATGTTTTTGTGCAGAGTTTTTTCTTTGCCTGCTTGAGGAGGGCTCTTTTTATTGTTTGGATTATTTATTTATTAGCTCTCTTAGTTTATTGCCTGTGCAATACATACATACATACACACACACACACACACACACACACACACACACACATATATATATATATATATATATATATATATATATATATGAATCCTCCTGCCTCTGCCTGCCTCTGCCTCCCGAGTGCTGGGATTACAGGCCTGAGCCACCACACTGGCACTGTGGTATGTGGTACTAATTGCTGCTGGGCATGAGTCTCAACAACCAGTATTGTATGTGGTCCTTGTGCTTGCAATACAGGCACTGGAACCACTGAGCTAAATCTCCGGCCCCCATATATATATATGTATGTATGTATATGTCAGTTCCTTTTATGTTTTCATGTTTAATCTGGCTTAGGTTTGTCTATCCCCTTTCCCCTTTGAACCGTATTTTCAGATCAATATTTTTTCATGTGTTTGTTTGACCATGGAATAAAAGCACAGACCATTTTGGAAAAATGTTGGGCAAACTCCTCCTTCCCCTGTTAGATTTATTTTGTATTTATTTTTGTGTTTTTATAGTTTTTGGAAAGAACCCTTACCATCATTAGTTTGTCAAAATCCTTTGCCACTTTTTTTTTTTTTGAGACAGGGTCTTGCTTTGTAGTTCAAGCTAGCCCTGAGCTCAGCCTCAAACTCACATCACAGCAATCCTCCTGCCTCTGCCTCCCGAGTGCTGGGATTACAGGCCTGAGCCACCACACTGGCACTGTGGTATGTGGTACTGATTGCTGCTGGGCATGAGTCTCAACACCCAGTATTGTATGTGGTCCTGTGCTTGCAATACAGGCACTGGAACCACTGAGCTAAATCTCCGGCCCCCTTTGCCATTTTTTATTGGAGTGTCATTAACTTACAGGACAATTTGAGAATCAACACAGTGGATATAACAGTCAAAGGCCCAAATGGCTTCTCCATTTGGTCAGTTAACCTTGGATGTATCATGCACTGATCTTTAAAATTCTTGAGCATTTCATATTTGTTGCCTTGATACAAATCTTCATCTTTTCCCCTTATTTTGTAATAGTTGTGTTAGTAGCACATTAAAACATGAATATATATAATATAATATATGTATAATAACACTTCTAATACATTATTACTGTAATAATTCAGTTGATAATAATTACTGTGGTAATTCAGTTGCCTTTCTTGGGTTTGCAGGAGGAAAATCCTATTATTCTTAAAAATTTCAATTCCTTCATTTCACTACTTGCAAGAGTGATGCCATCTTTTGTGGTCTGGTTATAGTGAACAGCTCTCTTCCAGGATGCACTGAGCTGGTTACTCAGTTGGCTGCTCATACCACATGCAGTGGCTGCAGTCGCCTCCCTGGCCTTGCTTCTTACCCACCTTTGTAGGCTGGTTCATTTGTAGGCTGCCAGGAGACCATGAACCTAAGCTGGCTTGAAGGCTTGGCTCTGGGTTATACATTAAATTCAGGGGCTGAATTCAGTTTGCCCTGGATTTATTTTGTGTTTATACCCAAGTGTGCTTCTGAGATTTTCAGTGGAAGCACTGAAGCTGAAGCCAACTAGGCCCTACCTTCTAAGTGTCCACTCCCTCCTGACAAAGCCATCAAATTATGAATCCATCAATGGATTAATTCACTGATCAAGTTAGAGACCTCCTGATCCAGTCACTTTCCAAAGCCCACCTCTATGAAGGACCAGGCTGTTGACACTGAACCTTTGGAACAGATAGTACCCAGTCCACGACATTCCCCATTGGTGTTGGGGGTTGTGCATGGGTTCTGTCAATAAGCACATACACAGAATGAGAAGGATGACAAATTACCATGAATGTTCACACTTGTATCCATTAGTATACTTTAAGCTTCAAGGAACAAAAGCTCCGAATTCAATTTACATTAAGCAACGAGGGTGATTTATTGTGTCACTTAATGAGAAGACCTGAGATCGGGCGCCTCTAAGTTTGAAGTATGTTTGCAGTGACTAGCTCCTTAAGCTGGACTGGCTCTGCTCCTGCCCAGATTGTGCATTCTCACTGCACTGTGTTGCATGTCTCCTTTTGATCTCAGAAAGGCTTCAGCCATTCCAAGCATGACATCCAGACAAGACAATGTTTAGGAAAGCGGGAGATTCTTTCCCTGCATTTCTCTTTTTCCATTGGAGAAAACCACTCCCAGAAGATCTCAAAAGACTTGCTCTGCTGTCTCATGGGCCACATTTCTCTTTCTATGCTAACCCCACTGCAGAGAGAATGATTGTCATGTTGATCTGGAGAGTTCACTCCAGAATTAATCCTGTTTCAAATGGGGAAGGATGGAGACAACATACGTCAGAGTTCAGCGTTTGAGGAGGAGGGTGAGCACTGGGTCACTTCGTGCTGTTAATACTGCATAGGTGAAGAGCATGAGAGTATCTTTACAGTGGAAGACACTTTTGAATCCTTCAACTAGGTCAAGTTCCCTTTCAGATGGAGCCACCCTAAACACAGCCTGATAGCATTTTTAATGAGGAGGGAGTTAATGACTTTGACAGTCTTTACTTTGCTTCTTCTTCCTCCTCCCCTGACTCTTACCTACACACCCCAGCTAGAAAGAAACTTAAGCATCAGTTGTATCAAGCAATTTCTTTTTAGTCAGGGTCTCGCTTATAGTTCAGGTTGCCCCTGAGCTCAGCTCATCCCAGGCAAGCCTCGAACTCACAGCCATCCTCCTGTCTCTGCTTCCCAAGTGCTGGAATTGCGGGCATGAGCTACCATGCCCATTATTGTGGTATGTGGTGATTGGGAATCAAACTCAGGACCTTGTACTTGCAAGGCAGATGCCAGAACCACTGACCTATATTCCTTGTCCTGTACCAAGCCCTTGTAAGGCAGTGTTGCCCTCAATTTCTGAGAATAGGAATGACCCTGAGATTTTAGCTAAGGATTGAGCACATGCCCAAAGTCCTGACTCCTCTGGACATTTTGTGTGTCTTTGTGTGACTCCGCCGTGGATCCAAGCTTGAGTTGAACGTGCCAACCTTGCACACATAATGCTTCTCCTAATGCTGCCATAGCAATTAGGCAAGACAAAGAAATAAAAGGAATATAGACAGGAAATGAAGAAATTAAACTGTCATTATTTGCTGACGACATGATATTCAATCTAGAGGATCCTAAAAACTCAACCAAGAGACTGCTAGACCTAATCGCCAAATTTAGTAGTGTAGCTGGATACAAGTTAATGCTCAAAAGTAATTGGCCTTCCTATATACAAACAACAGATTCACTGAGCAAGAAATTGGGGAATTAATCCCCTTCACAGTAGCATCCAAAAAAATGAAATATCTAGGAATCATTCTAAAAAAGAAGGTGAAATTTTACTCTGAAAATTACAGCACTCTGAAAAACGAGATGGAAGAAGCTACCAGAAAATGGAAAGACATCCCTTGTTCCTGGGTTGGAAGAATCAATATCATCAAAATGGCTATACTCCCACAACTATTAAACAGATTCAACACAATCCCAATTGAACTCCCAATGGCATATTTCACAGATCTAGAGAAAATAATTCAGAAATTGATCTTGAATCACAAAACACCTAGAATAGCAAAAGCAATTCTAAGCAATAAGGACATGATGCAGGGTATTATGATCCCCAATTTGAAACTGTACTACAAAGCCACTGTGATAAAAAGCACATGGTACTGACAAAGCAACAGACCCAAGGACAAGTGGAGCAGATTAGAAGATCCAGAAACAACTCCAGACATACTAAGCTATCTCATTTTTGACAAAGGAGCCAAATACCCTCAGTGGAGGAAGGATAGCCTCTTTAACAAATGGTGCTGGAAAAACTGGGCTTTAACCTGCCAAAGTATAAAGCTAAACCTAGATCTTTCACCGTGTACTAAAATAAAATCAAAGTGGATTAGGGACCTAAATATTAAATCAGAAACACACACTAAACCTGCTACAAAACAGGTTAGGCAAAACTCTTGAAGACATTGGTTTAGGGAAAGATTTCATGAACAAATCCTCTATAGCACAAGAACTGGTAGAAGAAATAGATAAATGGGATCTCATCCTATTGAGAGGTTTCTGCACAGCAAAAGAAACCACCAGCAAAGCAAAAAGACAACCAATAATATGGGAAAGAATCTTTACCAGCCATTTCTCAGACAAAGGGTTACTATCTAGAATATATAAAGGGCTTAAAAAAATCAATCCACCAAAATTTAAAGACCCAATTCAAAAATGGGCATCTGAAATGAACAGACACTTTTCAGAGGAAGAAATGAAAGCAGCTAAGAAGCATATGAGGAAATGTTCAACATCACTAGTCATTCGAGAGATGCAGATGAAAACAGCACTAAGATTTCATCTCACTCCACAAAGAATGGGTGCCATTTCAGAGTTAGCCAGCAACAAATGTTGGCGAGGCTTCAGAGAAGAAGGAACCCTTCTCCACTGTTGGTGGGAATGTAAACTTGTACAACCCCTGTGAAGATCAGTTTGGAAATTCTTCAAAAAGCTAGGATTGGAGGTCCCATTTGACCTGGCCATCACTCTGCTAGGTATATACACACGCAAGAATTAAAGGATTCATATCACAGTGATGTATGTGCACACTAGTTTATAGCAGCTCAGTTTGTGATTGCTAAATCTTGGAAACAATCAAAATGTCCATTAACTGGAGACTGGATTAAAAATCTGTGGTTCTTCTACAGAATGGAGTATTACTCTGCCATAAAAAATGATAAATTTGAATCATTTATACTTAAATGGACATATCTTGAGGACATTCTCCTAAGTGAAATAAATAGGTCACAGATGTGTAAATATCATATCTATTCTCTGGTATGAGAAAATAAAGATGTAAATGAGTTCTAGAATGTATGTTATGTATTGTGGATAGAAAATACTCAAAGTGAAATAGGGTGAAGGGGGAAAAATAATGAGATTATAACAAAAAAGAAAGGAAACAAAATTATGTATATAGTTGGTGGGGGTGGTAGGGTGAATAGGGCTATGGGAAAAAATGAGAATTAAGTTATGTCATATACTGGTACAAATTCTCATTGTTGAGTGCAGTCATGATGTGTATATGTAATGTACCAATAAAGATTTTAATTTAAAAAAAACTCATAACCCATGTAGCAACCCTCTGCAAGGGATGTGATCCCTGGGTACTACATGTCTGTACTAGAGCAAATAAAAACTAAAAAAAGTAAAAAAACAAACAAAACAAAACCTCAGTCACATCAAGGTGTCACCTTACAACTGTAGGAAGTGTGCTGTTTTAGTCAACTATCCTCACCTCCCGGAGAACCTGTGATGCTTTTCCCATTCACCATACCCTCCAAAGAGCATTGTCTCTTACTCTTTGTAAGCCAAATGGAAAAGCTTTAAAATCTTTCATTACCAGACTGAGGACCCACTAAAAATCTGGCCCATTTACTCTGCATTCTGAGCACATCCACTGACACCCCCCCCCCCCATTCCAGGGCTTAGAGATGTTACATCTTGAGAGACTGGAGCCCTAAGGTTTGTAGGATGAATCACTATTCAACATACTGATGTCCTTCTACAAAGGTGATTCATCCTACAAACTTTATTTTAATTTCATTGCCTCTCTAAAGACCTCCCTCCACAACTCTCAATCTCAGAAACTGGAGGTTAGGACTTCAACATATCTGTTATATGAGCATCATTCAACACAAAACACACAATATGATTTTAGGGCCTGGGGGGAGGGTGTTTAACGAGCTTGAATTGTCTCCTATTTTCATTCTTAAATTAGGTGGAGGTGGACATTTCCTAGCATTGACAATAGCAACAAACAGAAGAAATGGGCTGGGATATCAACCTGATGCTTGGAAGGACAATCAGAGGTGAGGCTGCCATCATGCTTTGGAGGAATCCCTCAAAGACCTATGTGTGAAAGGTTTGGTGCCAGGAGATGGGAGGTGGTAGAAACCTTGGGAGGTGAAAATTAGTAGGAGGCTCATAATTACTAGAGATGTGTTCTTTAACACAATTCTGGGGTCCTTGTCCCTTCCCCCCTCCCTTTTTGATTTGCTCTGCCTCATGTGTGTATCATAAATACAGAGCTGAAAAGAAAAGATAGTATAGGCTTCCATGAAAGCATGGGATAAGGCTTGGTATGTTCAGCGAGGAAATACACCAAGGGTAAACATTTTTTGGCTAAATTAGAATAACAATCTTGTGAGAAGAGATGGTACATGTGAAGGCAGAAACTTGAGCATCAAAAGTTGTGAATTAAAGTCCCCGAGGTTTATAGATTGGAGCCAGGAAAATGTAGATTATTTGCTAAGGCTGGATAGAGGCTATTAAGTCATATTTAGAAACTGTGGCTTTTACTTTGAGAGAAGGTATGAGAAGTTTAAGTAGGAAAATACGATAAGATTTATATTTGGGAAATACTGCTTTAGAAGGAGAGGCGGGGCAGGGAAATTACCTGAGTGGTACTGAAGAGAGAGACCTATTACAGGGTTATTGCAGAATGTGACCCTGTGGAAAATAAAAGCAGCTTTGACCAGGTTGGTGATGGTGACATGTTCTGAATGGATACCTTTGAAATATTAAAGAGCTCAGACACTGGGCCTTGTACAAGTAGTCCCTGACTTACTATGATTCAGTGTACAACTTGTGTGGGTGTGTCTGTTTAAAGTAGTGTGAAAGTGATATATATATTCAGTAGAAACCATACTTCAAATTTTTAATTTGTTCAAAGCTTTGTCGACATAATATTTTCAATTTAAGATAAGTTTATTGCGACATAACTTGTTGTGGAGCATATACTTTTATATAATTTTCTATATACATATGTAACTTTTTTATATATAACTTTTTGACTTGTTATGGAGCATATATACTTTTGGGTGAACAATCTTCATGGTGTGGGCCAAAGCTGGGCCCTATCTTTATTTTTTAAAAATTCAAGTTTTATTGAAACACAGCTATGTAAATTTATTCTGTGGCTACTCACACACTGTTACAACAGTTTGGTAGTTGTGACAGAGACTGCCTGATCTACGAAGTCTAATGCGTATGTCCTCTGGCCTTCTCTAAGAAAACTGTACTAGCCCCTGCTTTAGAAGACTTCTCATATCACAAATAAAAACAGTGAAAATCTCAGGAAAACCTACTGATTGCACTCTATCCATTTCAGTATTTACTCTGCCCATGACCTAGAGACCTTCTTTCAAATTTTGTAGCCTAGCTCTTGCAAATAATAGGGTCTAACACTATGAAAACTTGGTTCCTATTGTTTCTAAGGAGGATTCAGTGGAGGAAACGCTCAATAAAAGGTGAATTCATTGACTTATCAAAATCTTTGTCTAATTTATGGTGTGAGCATAGGTATTGTAGCGACTACATAGCAAAGTGGAACTTCTCAATGTGTTCAGCATCCGAAGTCTTTTGTCTTTTTCTCTCAAAAACTCATAAATTATCATAATCTTTTATACTGTAAGTGATAGCTAAGAAATACTTTGCAAAGTGTATAACTCATATTACTTTAGTCTAGACTTAACATAAATGAAGTAATATATAAACTCCATTTATATTTTTATTCAGGACACTGAAAATGTTAGGATGAGCAGGACAAAGAGAAGGCCCAAGATTGTTTATTTGACATCTGGTATAGTCACTTAAGTTATAAAGGTGACAGTTAGTTTTAAAAGCCCATAATCTGACTTCTGATGGTTTGATAAAGAAGTTTTTGATTTTATAAAGGGAGAAAGGTACCTCTACAGCACTTCTGTTTGTTACTTTCAGTACAATATTTTAAAAATTACATTATGCAACACTTTAGTATAAAATGAGCTTTGTGTGACACAGTTTTTCCACTTTATGTAAGTTTGCTGAGCACATTTAAGGTAACTAGATTAAGTTAGGATGTTTGGTAGGTTGGGTGCATTCAATGTGTTTTCAGTTCATGGTATTTTCAGCTCATGATGAGTTTATCATATTGTAACCCCAGTGTAAATCAAGGAGTGTGTGTTGTTTTGACGAGCTTTCCAGAATGTAGGTTGAAGATGTGAAGCTGGCATTGGAATATTAGAGCACCCAGAGAGGACGTCTGGGAGGTCTGGGGACATAGAGTCAGCAGTTGTTGGTCACTGAACCTATGAATGTGGTCAGGGTCTCCTGGAAAAGACAGTTATGAAGACAAGAAGGCGTGGGAATCAGTCTTGAGTTATGAGGAAGACAAACATGCTGTGAATGACATAAAGGAGAAGAGGAGAGCCAATGAGAGCACAGTGTAAAAAACAAAGACTATTGAGAAGAGCAAACACAATGTATCTTTGGAAGGAAGATTTGGTTCACTGAATGCTGAGAGTGACCTCAGAGTTGTTCCCATGAAACTGGAGGAAGAAGATTTGAAAGCCGTGTTGAGGTGGCTTGAGAAGTTTGTGAGACATGAGATGCATCAAAACAGTAAGGAAGTTCGAGGCCATTGAAGGAAACCAGCAGGTGGAGTGTTAGCTGAGGGAGGAAGAGGATAAGGGAGGGCTTTTAATTCTTAATTTTAAGGATCTGAGGGATTCAGAGATGTTTCAGGGCTGATGAAAATGTCTCACCAAAGAAAGTGAGGAGGGTAGTGAAGGAAAGAAAGTGGATTAGAGAGTCAGAGCTAGGGCTCAGTGCTGGTGCAATACTCTCCAGGCACACTAAAGGCCCTGAGTTCAATCCCCACCACCTTAGGATAAAGCAATATGCCAATAAAGACTTGAATTTGAAAAGAAAAACAATATACAATGAATTACAATTAGGTCCTAACCTCAGGTGACCTGTGGATTTTTTGACTCACCATTCTGATTCACTCCCTGTTAAGTGTCTGCTAATTCAAATGTGCTTAGAGAACAGCATGACTGTTCTGTATTCTACTGGGTGAGTGTCCCCCTTCCAAACTGAGCTGTCTGTACAGCATATGGTCTTCTAATTCAGCTACAGATAGAAGAGCCTGTTGCTATTTTATCCCTTGGAAAGTGAATTAAATTTAAAATAGGTCTCATTTTAGATCTAGAAACCGTAATGCTATTAGGGTACTAGAAATAGCTTGTTGTTCTCTTGGCTCATTGGTGTCTTAACAGCAGGATTTCATGTTTCACCGATGAGCATGGCTTGTCTTGACGTCTAACATGCTCTCACTGTTTGTTTTACCTGATTAAAATGTTTGCTACTCCATGAAGAAATGGCATCGAAGACACAGGGGTCTCAGAACATCAGGATTTTCATTGCAAAATGAATTTTTGAATCTTAGAGATGGCACCAAGCTGGGAAATTTACATACTGTCAGGAGGCAACACCAGCTGTCTAGAATAATGGAAATCTGAAGTAATAACTTGAATTTTCCTAGGGAGTGGTATTAGAAAACAGAATAAACATTCCCCAGTTTTGAAAATATTTAGTTTTCTTCCATTTACTATAAAGAGGTGCTGTCAACCTCATAACTAAATGCTTTCATTGATATGCTTTAGTTTCACTAAGTGCTGGCCCCCATCTTCATCAATGCATTTGTACCAACTATTGTGCTTAGTATTTTACAGACTTTTCCTCATTTTCCTTTTTTCATGATCTTGAGAGGTCCTGCTATAATCAAAGAAGTAGGAAACTAAGACTCAGGAGATAAATTTCTTGCACACATCACACACACTGTGTGTAAAGCAGCTGAGTCTAAATATGAACGCAGGCAGGAGCCTCCATGTCAACCTTGATTTTCCTGTTTAGTAACGGGAGGATTTTAGCTTCTGCCCCCTGGGAGCTCAAAATCAAATTGGAAACATATGGTGTAAGTATTTGTTACTTTTTCTTAAGCAAAGATCCTTAGGTGCAATAAGGTATCTGTCTTTGAAATTTAAGAGTAAAGAATTAGTACTAAGGATGGGAGGTGCATACTATTATAGTTCGTTCTTCATTCTTAGAACTAATGGACTAAATGAGTTGTGATTGGCTGAGGGCAGAGTGAAGAAGATCCAGGATGGAAGAAATAATAAAACCAGAGGGAGATTACAGGGGTATTGGGGAAAACAATGGCAAGTTCTGCTTGACATGCGTGTGCAGTAGACATTGGAAAGACTGGGTCTCAGTGTGGAAATCTGTATAGCTAAAAATCTCTGACTTACTATGGTTCAACTTACTATTTTTGACTTTTTCCTGGTATGAAAATGATATACAGTTAGCAACAACCATGATTTAATTTTTGAATTTGAATATTTTCCTAGGATAGCAATATGCTTTAAAATTTTCACTTTTTGCTATTGAGCAGTGGCAATTAGCCACAGTATCCAGAGGGTAAACAATACATTCAACAATTTACAGTGCTGCTAAGCTTTGTTGTTCAGTAGATTAGGTGTATTACATGCATTTTTTTACTCAATCATATTTTTGACTTCAGGTAAGTGATTGAGATTTACAGTGACATATGTGCACACCCATGTTTATAGCAGCCCAATTTGTGATTGCTACATCTTGGAAACAACCCAAGTGTCCATCAACTGGAGACTGGATAAAAAAGCTGTGGTTCTTCTACAGGATGGAGTATTACTCTGCCATAAGAAATGATGGGTTTGAATCATTTCTACTTAAATGGACATACCTTGAGGATATCCTCATAAGTGAAATAAGTCACAGATGGGTACATATTGCATCGTTTCTCTGGTATGAGAAAATAAAGATGTAAATGAGTCCTAGAATTGTATGTTATATATTGTGAAATAGAAAATGCTCAAAGTAAAATAGGGTGAAGGGGAAAAATAATGAGATTATAACAAAAAAGTAAGAAAACAAATTTTATGCATATGGGGGGTGGTAGGGTGGGTAGGGCTATGGGAAAAAATGAGAATTAAGTTGTCTTATACTGGTACAAATCCCCATTATGGAGTGCAATTATGATGCATGTATGTAATGTACCAATAAAGATTTAAAAAAAATAAAGTTATTTTAAATTGAGAAACATCTGCCTTTTGCCCATACATTTTGCAAATAGGTTGGATAAAGAGATGACTGAAATAACAAAGCTATTTGTCCTTCTATCATCCAGTGGACAGATATTGAATTTAGACAATATCATTAAGAAGCAAACAAATGTTTTACATTTTTAATGAAATTATTAATATTTTATTAAATTATTTTTAATAATTTAACATTTCCCTTCTTATGCAATCAGTAATTAAGTCCTGCCATTTTTCTCTCTGTCCTGGCTGCATACTAGAAATCATGCTAGGAAATGTAAAAATTCCTAATGACCTAATGGGACTCCAGAATGATTAAATCAGAATATATGAGGGCGTAAAACAATTAGCACATTTTGAGGCTTCCCAAGCAGTCCTCATGGGTACTTGAAGAAAAAATTATTGTAATAGATTTTCTGATGGATAAATGAGTTAATCAATTGATTACAATCAATTGATAAACATTACTAGCTAAGTCAAATGATACTTGTGCTGGTAACAGAAAATGACAGTTTCAGAACAGAACTAATATAATGTGAGGAGACACATTTGTTATTAAGTGTAAAGAAATTTTCAAATTTGAGTACAGACTGGATGTTCCTCAAAGGTAGGTTCTGCTTTTCATTGTAGACTTATATTTGAGCAATGCCTCATGTAGAATGCTGTAGAATAGACAACTGAATACAGAAGTAGGCCTCTGTAAAGTTTGACTTGCTTGTGAAGTAAGGCAGAATTACTAAAATCAGGATATTCATCAGCATGTAGATGATGATGCAGGTTCCATTGAGAGAAATGGGAGATAAAGACTGATAGCATAATATGGGAAACAATAATATGAAAAGAGGAGGAAAAGGAACTAAGGATAGGAGCTACATTTAGAGAATGAAATAATGCAAGAATAAAGGCTGGAAATGAAAGCTAAAGAGTCAAGAATACATTGCAAATGGTAAAGGAAATCTACAAAGTTTTTGTTTGTTTGTTTTTCTTCTGGTGCTAGGAATTGAACATGACCTCATACATGCTAAGCACATGCTACACCACTGAGCCACTTACCTAGCCCAGATATGTTTTATCTTAAGTCAGAAAAAATATAGTGGTTACTTTGTCCTAGGCTCCAAGGTCTGGATATATTCCTCCTATATTTTGTCTGATTTGACTGGTAAAAATGATAGTTTAATGAAGTTTTAGTTGTTTTTGATTATTAATTATGCTATTTTTCCACATATCCATATTTATATAAAATATTTATATCTATATATGTACTGTTTATATCATTTATATATAACATTTATATCTCCCTTTTGCACTTCTTTCAATTTTGTTTGCCCATCCTCCCATTAGTGTATTTTCATCGTTTGTTCCCTGTGATACTTTTCCCTTCACATGTATGAAGCAGAGTGATGTGTGTTTTGCCTCATAGCAATCCACCTTTCCTGATTTTCAGGGGTGATGCTATGATAACCTTCATTTGTATTTCTTTGAACAAGAGTTGGGATGAGCAAGGCTCAGAGGTTTTCTCTAAGTGAAGATGGTGAGACAGAGTAGGACATGATGGATGATTTAGTGGCACAACCTTCCACAAGGAAGAGGGTCAAGTTGGCTTGTACATGAGAAACAGGCAAATCAAGATGCTCGTTGGGCAAAGTTTTGGCAACCATTCCCAAACCTCTAGATTGAATATTATCCAACACAGCTGTTTGGGGCCATTTGTCTTGATTCTTCTGCTCCTGCCTTGCCCCGTCATTGGCTAGGTAGAGTTGACAGTTTCACTGAATAAAACTAAAAGACATACGATTACATTTAAATTTCAGATAATAAATGAATACTTTAAAATATGAATAAGCCTGAAATATGACATAGAGCATAATTTTAATCATAAAAATCCCATTCATTTTTTTAATCTGAAAGTCAAATTATACTGAGGAGCTTAGATTTTACTTGTCACCTCTAAGTGTGGACTGCTTAGGAAAGCTGCGACTTTCCTAAAGCTGGTGAGGTGGCCCAGCTGAAGAAGGCTCTGAGGATCTGACAGCTAAAGGTGGCTGGGGAATCACATTCTTATGTCTGAATAGGAGATCCCTTAATGAGGAGTTCAGGGGTTACAGGGGATACCCAAGGGTGTTGCACATAGAGCTCCAGTTCTAATCTGGAACTGGAAATCCTAAGAGAATGGCTTTGATTAACTGACAATAAAAGAACCTATGGTTGGAAAAAGTAAAAATTCTTACACAGTAGGACAGAGAAAGCAGTGAATATATACTATTACAGAAAAGTATTTGGGGGCAGTTTTTTTCTTTTTGGAGGGGGATGACAAAGAACACTAACACTGGGAAACAGTGTCAAGGGAGACTTGTGATGCTTATAGCAGAAGATGAGGTAAAAGACAAGGTAACTTTTAAAGTTCTAAAGAGAAGTGATCATCTTTGTCCATCAAGAAAGATCTGAAAAACCAGGGAAGGAAAGGGAAGCTCACGGAGCAAAAGTGAAGGAAATTGTGAGTGGAAGTACCTCTGTCATTTATGAAATGAGGAATCAAGGGCATCTCCTGAGAGTAAGGGATGAATGGTCAGTTCTGGGAGACTTGAGAGACATGAAATTACCTCCACCTTAATGAGCATAATAATTGGGAATCAAAGATCATTGGGAGCGATCTTAACCTCAAGAGCACCCTTTCCTCGGCCACTCACAATGGATGAATAATACAAAATAGAAATCCTGTTTGGAAGAAGCTTACAATCTCCCTATGTATGGAGAAAGAATTTATAATAAAGATAAATAAGCACCAAAGACATGTTGATTGAATACGATTTTGTAGTTATAGGCAAAAACTCTTACAGTTGGGAAAGTTAAAGATTGGTGTAAGTTAGAGGATTCAAGAAGGATTCACCAACAAGTGGAGACTTTAGTTGGATGTTGGGTGGGCATTAGATCTTGTGGGCAAGTGGTGCAAGTGGTCTAGCAGGATGTTGGCTACTTGACAAACAAGATTGGATTCCTATAGGTTTCATTCATCTGTGGATGAAGTCCATCATGTTTGACAAACCTATATCCACCCAATGCTAGGCCTGCAACACCTCAAGTTGTCTTGATATTTTTGGCTCAACTTTTAGCATTGTCTGAAGTGAAGGTTAGCAGGCATGGTTCCTATTCTTTCAGTCCCATAAGAGTAGGTGAATTCTCAGCTACTGTTGAAAAGGGGACAGTGAAAGTTCCAACTGGTACGTGGGCTGTTGGCTAACAGTGCTCATTGGCTTCAGCAGTGGAATGGCAGAGAAAGAAGTGTTCAGAGGTCCCTGGGCTGCCTGGAGACTCCCTGGGCTTAGGGCTTCTTTTAACATCATGAATACTGAATGAGAGTAAAGAGGTAATTTAAGTTAATGAACTGAGAAAGTATTGCTAGACACTTTGAGTACTTTCCAGCCTATGTTACCTTAACTGCCTCCCCAAAGTAGAAGATATTGGATGCTCCCTCCCTTCGTTTTTAACTCATTGCTAATTTTATCTCTATTTCTGTATAAAAGACTTCAGATAGGTCTCCCCTAATATTCCCAGACTAATCTTCTTTAATTCCAAGTTTTATGGCATTGATTTCCTGCTTCAAACTCCTCAACAGCTCCCTATTTGGCACTATAAGTTCTTGATTTACAAAATTGCCCAAATCTTTCTGGTTTTGTCTCACATGACAACTGTATTCTTTTTAAAGCTTTAACACACACATACTCTCACACACACCACTACCTTGGCACATGGCCCTAAGTGAGTTGCTGTTTTATCATTGTGAGTCAGAGACAACATCCTTGAGGTATGTACATTAAGTGATCAGCCTGTCATGTTTCCCTCTGATAACTTGTTTCAGATCTTACCACAGTGACATAACTGCAGTGGTATTTTCACGATTCTGCTATTGTCTCAGTAGTTTTGTTTATTTGGTCTTCAGCCTCTCTGCTAGATTTTTTTCCCAATAAATGGGGTTTTGATTCTTGGTTTCATGAAAGGCCTCTGGTTTTGATAGAGTTGATACATTTTTGTAAAAACTAAACAACTTGTGTTTTGTCAATATCAATCCCCAGTTTACACTGGAATTATTAATGGCAGAACAAGAGCTACATGGAGGAACAGTGATTGTTGAGGCAGTAAACAGAATTGGTGATTCTGTCCACATTTGGCACAGATACCAGAATGAAGATGTGTTGCAGGGACTTTTGAAACAGACAATGACCCAATCTCCTTTGCACATCTCCAGCTCACATTCAGAAACCCAGGTACTAAAACTAGGTTTTGAAAATACAGATGCAGATTTTGTACCAGAAGTTAGAAAAGAGCTTCATAGATGTGTTACAGCATCTAAGAAATCTCCAAGATAGTGCAGAAGAGGTGCCAGAAAACAGTCATGATTCCTTGTTTTTGACAGTGTTCAGTGTTAGTTGTGGTCAACGGGAAAACTGGTTTTCTGGAAAAATAAAACCTGAATTTGGAGTATTTGGTGTGTGGTGTAAACGCCCCACCACAGCCAGTTTCAAGCTACCAGAGTGGAACCAGGGGGAGATTCACAGCTTCACCTCATGCTCACTTGCAGCTGGTGCCATCATGCTACTGAGCAAGATGGGAAATCGGTGAAGTGCTGGCTTGGAATACATCCCCCAAAGTGGGTGCATGGGTGTGAGAGTGTGTGACAAGGAGCATAGGTCCCCAAGGGATGATGTTGGCTTCCTGGACTTTTCACCGCCAGGTGTCCTATGAAGGAGGAATGTAGCAAGAAATAAAAAAAATAGGTAGACTTCTAAGGATGATCCTTCTACAAAGACGCTGTTGTGGTCTGCAACTTTATATCACTCCCAAATTCATATGTTGAAACAGTAACTCTCAGTGTGATAGTATTGAGGGCAGGGCTTTTAGGAGTTATTTTGAATTCAATGAGGCCAGGGAGAGAGGACTTTGTCGTGGGATTAGGGCTCCTATATAGCAAAGAAGAGCTACTAGAGCTTCCTCTTTCTGCCAAGTGAGGACACAGTGAGAAGACAATCTTCTAGAAGACAGGAAGCAGGTTCATACTGGTGACCACTCTGAACTTGGACTCCCAGCCTCCAGGTCTGTAAGAAATAAAAGTCAGTTCCTTAAAACACCCAGTGTATGGCATTTTGCTGTAGCAACCTGGGCAGATTAAGGCACACATTCATAAAACAAAATATACAATACTGTTGTGGAACTATAACCAGATTTACTATTGTCATAGTAAGAATGGAAATGGTTTAAAATTTCTGATTAGAAGATACATCCTCAGATTGTATATTCATTTCAGTTACTCATTTTTTATCAGGTCTTTAATTCACAGGATCTAATTTTTTTTAGTTCTTTATATATCCTAGATACTAGTCCTTTTCTGAGGAATAGCTGGTAATGTTTTTCCTGTTCTGTGGGTTGTCTCTTTACTCTCTTGGTTGTTGTCTCTGCTGAGAAGCTCTTTAATTTGAAATCTCAGGTTCAATGTTGCTTCTTCTTGGAACCCTCACTTTCTTCAGTCTCAGGGTCAAGTCAAAGGCTCCTCCTATTTGTGCCCATAGTATCCCATGCCTTCCTTATCTCATTCTTAGAGTGAATGGCTTCCATTTGATTATCTAGTTTACTGAATCAGGTCTGACTTCCATAAATTCATTCCTCCAATATCACCTGGTCAGAGAGGCCCTCCTTAAGCCTCATTTCTAACATAGTACCCTGCCTTGTCAGTCTGCATTGCTGTTTATTATCTTTCACCTGACATCATTCAAGTATTTTTTATTGTTACCTGTGTCCTCACACTAGAATACGAGCTTGCTGAAAGAAAGAACTGTTCTGCTGACTAAAGTAGCCATTACTTCTAGTATTGTCAATGACCAATTAATACATAAAGGCAAGTTTGGTAAAAAAAAAAAAAATTCCAAAAATAAATAAAAGTAAAATATTGTCACTAAGTAAAATTCATTGTAAAATTTTAATTTATTAATATGTTCCATATTAGAGACTATATGCAACTGTCTTAGTTACTTTTCTCTCGCTGCTGAGACAATATACCCACAATCAAAGTTAAAGGGGCAGGGGTTTATTTTGCTCACAGTTTTTAAAGTGTCAGTCTATAATTGACTAGCTCCAAGGCAGAGATGGCAAACAAGCATCGCAGGGGAGAAACAGCATGGTGCACACAAGATAACAAGGGACCTTAACCATTTCTTTCTGCCCCTTTTATCTTGTTCAAATTACTTTGGGAGGGTAGCACTCAGGCCCTTAGTCCTGATGCCCTCAGACCTAGTCCTGCCACCCTCAGGCAGATAGTCCTACCATCTCTAGATTCAGCCACTGAGAAAAAGCATGGAGCTTTGAGGAGATATCTAAGCATAAGCCATAATAGCAGCATTTTAAACATTTTACAGAAATTTTAGAATATAGTATACCATGGTCCTCAACTGTCTTAAAATTTCACAATTTTGGTGCATCAAGCATTTTAACACAGAAATTTTGTCCCAATACTTGACATGTTTGTTACTCCCTGACCTGCACACTAGTGTAAGCTAGAACCCATTGGTGTCGATTAGCTTGTGACTCACTAGCTTTTCTGCCCCAAATAATTTTTTTGGTAGGAGTTAATTTTAGTGCATATAGTGCCATCAGGAAGCAATTAATAATGAATACCAAGGTACCACTGTATAATGATGCAAAAAAGGAAAGGCCTTTTGCAATGTCGAACTGAAATAACAAAGAAACCAATAATCAAAATCACAGCAATGTTGAAAAATGAAAACAAACAAACAAACAAACAAAAACCCCTTATCATTAAAAAAGGACAGGGTTCAGGAAACCATGGTATATGAAAGAAATCCAGCTGTGCTCATTTTTTCAAGTTTATAGCTGCTTTCACACTACAATGGCAGAGTGCAAAAGTTGTGACAGAGGTAATACAGCTCACAAAATAATTTACTGTCTGGATCTACAGAAAAACTTTGTCAACCTCTTATAAACAGCAAGGAAAAAAGAAATTCACATCCATAGCCATTACCAATCTTATTCTGGAATTGCCATCCAACCCAAGATAGGAAATAAAAGTAGATATTAGTAGGAAAACAGAAGAAATTACATATTTGAATGATTTGTCTTTCTTCTGGGAATCTTAAGAAGCTCAGTTCAGTGGAATTAGGACTATTAGGAAAACATTTCAGGTTGGAGAGTTGGAAGATAATTATAAGTTCTAGAATAGCGAAAGTGATCCTAAAAAACAAAAACATGGTGGGGAATATTACGAGCTCCAACCTGACACTATACTATAAAGCCACTATGATAAAAACTGCATGGTACTAGCAAAGTAACAGACCTGAGGATCAATGGAGTAGACTAGAAGATCCAGAAACAACTCTAGATACACTGATTCGCCTCATCATTGACAAAAGAGCCAAAAATCCTCAATGGAGGAAAGATAGCCTCTTTAACAAATGGTACTGGAAAAACTGGGTTTTAATCTACCAAAGACTAAATCTAGACATATCTCTTTCACCAGGTACCAAGCTAAAATCAAAGTGAATTAGAAACCTAAATATTAAAGTAGACACACTAGCCTTGCTGCAAAATAGGTTAGGTAAAACTCTTGAAGACATTGGCTTAGGGAAAGACTTCATGAACAAAATCTCTATAATACAAGAACTGGGAGAAGAAATCAACAAATGGGATCTTATTCTATTAAAAAGCATCTACACAAAGGAAACCACAAATAGAGCAAAAAAGTCACCAACAATATGGGAATCTTTACCAGCTGTTTCTCAGACAAAGGGCTACTATCTAGAATATATAAAGAGCTTAAAAAATCAGCCCACCCAAATTCAAAGACCTAATTCAAAAATGGGCATCTGAAATGAACAAATACTTTTCAAAGGAACAAGTAAAAGCAGTTAAGAAGTATATGATGAAATGCTTAACATCACTGGTCATTCAAGAGATGCAGATGAAAACAATACTGAGATTTCATCTCACTCCACAAAGAATGGTTGCTATCTCACAATTAGTCAGTGACAAATGTTGGCGAGGCTATGGAGAAAAAGGAACCCTTCTCCACTGCTGGTGGGAATGTAGACTCGTACAACCTCTGTGGAGATCAGTGTGGAGATTCCCCAAAAAGCTAGGACTGGAGGTCCCATTTGACCTGGCCATTGCTCTGTTAGGTATATATACAAAATAATTAAAAGATTCATATCACAGTGACATGTGCACCCAAGTTTATAACAGCTCAGTTAGTAATTGCTAAGTCTTAGAAATAACAAAAATGTCCATCAACTGGAGACTAGATAAAGAAAATGTGGTTCTTTTATAGAATGGAATATTACTCTGCCATTAAAAATGATAAGATTGAGTCATTTGTAGTCAAATGGATGTAGCTTGAAGACATCCTCCTAAGTGAAATAAATAGGTCACAGATGTGTAAATATTGTATTTTCTCTGGTATAAGAAAAGGAAGATGTAAATGAGTTCTAGTACATATATATTTTTCTATTGTGAAATAGAAAATATTTTAAAAGAAATAAGGTGTAGGGGTAAATAACAAGGAGAAAAAGTGTGATAGTAATGAAAAAAGGAAACAAAGCTTATGTATGTAGGGGGTGGGGGTTGCAGGGTGGGTGGGGGAATGGGAAAAATAAGAATCAAGTCATGTCATATTCTGGTACAAACTTTCAATGATGAATGGGATGATGATGTGTATTCATAATGTACCAATAAAGATTTGAATAAAAATGTTCTTACATCCTATGAGTAAGTGTAGTTAAGAAATAGTAGCATATCCCTAGCTTTTAGTTGATGTTTTTCATGAAATCTATACAATTTTATTTAGAATGATAAAGATATGAGATTCACAACATATTCTTGGGCGGGAAGATTAAATATCACACATATATTAATTCCATCAAAATGAAGCTTCATATTTAATGCACTTCTGACTAACATTCCAATGAATGTTGGAATGAATTAATTAATTAATTTAGAAAAGAAATTCCAGGAAGGCTTTGAAATTGTCAGTGACTGGGGCATATAAGAGCAAACTAGCCTAGGGAAAGGTGTGGGCACCACTCCCGGCTGTCCACCTCGTCTGCTTACTATGATGAAGCTGCATTATCAGTGCTGCATGTCTACTGCACGGTGATTCGCTTTTGTTTTCTTACAATGAGATCAAAGCTGAAGTAGTGGCCTCTGTCTCAGATGTTGGCCAGCACTGTGGTGGGTGAAAGAGATTTCTAGAGAATCACAAATTAATTTTTAAAGATCTTAGCATAGGAATTACATATGTCCATAGAAAGAGGAGAACTAGGTGATGGAACAGCATTTACTCCATCAATAGTTGCTGGGGTCTCACCGTTGGGCATCAATTATGGCTATGCCTCACCATTGGGGGTCAATTATGCCGGGGTCAGCCGGGTAGAGCAATGGGGTGACCGAGCCGAGGGGCTAGGATAAGAAATAAGTAAAGACAGGACAGCGGGGCTTGGAAGGGCTCATCAGTCAATACCAAATGAGCGCCACATTTATTTAACAGCCTTCTTTTATACATTTCTTAAGTATCGCCTATGAGCCGACTAGCTTCGTTCATGTGTACAGAAAAGAAAAAAGTTAGTGAGAGAACTGGTGGGCGGGTGTGCTGACAATATTCTTAATTTAATCTGGCACAATGGTGTGTAAAGGTTCTTAGTTTAATCTGGTATGAGGGTGTGTAAAGGTTCTTAGTTTAATCTGGTAAAGACAGTAATTATCCTTGAGGAAGGTAGACAGTGTTGGGCTCTGATCCCAGAAATCAGGCCGATTTTTCTCTCCTGCATGGGCAGCCACGGCACTGTAGGAAACAGCTCCCAACAAATAGTGTAGCAGTGGATGACAGGAAGAACTTCACCTTATCAAACATAAGGATACATAAAGGTCAACTCTAAATGGTAATAACTATGATACTATTTCTGGATGGATAGACTAATGAAAGCAACAGAACAGAAAGTTCCAGAACAAAACAATTGAATAAGTTAGTCTGTGATAAAGATCTCACTAATTAATTGATTATAGAATTTTTAATTTCTCATCATGTAATATAGTTTAAATAAAAAAAGAGAAAATATTTCGTACAATAACACAATGGTGGCCCGGTGTCATTATTCCTTTGTCTAAACCTATAAAATTTGCAATATCAGCAGTGAACTCTAATATGAAGTAAGGACTTTGGGCGATGTTGTATTGAGTCAATTCAGGATCATGAGCAGTAACAAATGCACCTGCTGGTGAGGAAGCTGAGGTGTGTTGGGGAGGAGCATGTGGAATCCTTTTGTGCTTTCCATTTAATTTTGCTTGTGGGCATAAAACTGCTTTTCAAAGTTATCTTAAAATTATTCTAAATAAAAATGCATATACTGGTGTTGGATGCATAAGTCATGTGAGAACAATCTGACTCTTGCAGAATTCACTAAGAAAAATGTAGGAATCATACATTAGCTGCCTTTTTAAAGATAATGGCTTTTTAGAATTGGTGATTATTTTTATTAATGATTATTAGTCATTTTTAATATAAAAATCAGTAAGAATCTAGCATTTAATAGCTATGATTAATTGGTTTAATAATACTATTACTTGTGCTTAAAATTTTAAAGTATAATAAGGAGTTTTGTTAGATATGTCATGTCTGATAGTTTCCATCTTATATTATGAATGGACCATTGTTAAAGGAGACATCCCAAAGCTCCTGAATCTTTAAATTTTACATTTATAACTTCAAAATGAAATCCAAGTGGGAAGTTGAAACTTCTCTTTCCTGAAGGTAAAAGGAAAATTTATTCTGTTCATAGCAGAAAGAAGTCAGGATATTTGAGTTAAATATACTGTATTACTAACTCATCTGTAGCTCTGTGGCACTCCACTGAATTGAAGCCAAGCAGATCTTAGAGAAAACCTGAGACCTATGTTTTCTTTTTCTGTTGTATCTGAGCAGACATGAAACTAAAATCAATCTAGCAATGAAGGAACTGATGAAGTTTCATTGATAAAGGAGTTGAAACGTAGGGATGTTTAACACCACATTGTAAAGCTCTCAGGAGACAGAAAAGTTTTTAAAAAGTTTAGCAAATGCATGAGTGAATATCAATAGAATAGGATTTTCTACAACTCCTTTTCTGTGGCTAAAGAAGAAAGTGAAAAGTCATTTTGCAAATCGAGCAAGAAAACAAGACATCAAAGAGATTTTTCTTTGAAAATGGGCACTACTGAAATAAGCTGTGTGATGGCTGTGAGAATTCCTAGTCAGGGCAAGAAAGATGGCCAAAGTCAAGGTGGCTTGCGTTAAAACAGTCAGATAGTGTTCTCAAGTGACTGCAAATGTAACAAAAGGTCCAGGACAGCCAGGGAGTGACAAAAATAATAAGTTGACCAATTAAAAGCTGAAAACCAATGGTATTAATCAGAAAAGACACAATTCATCCCCAGATGTTATGCATCTTTTACATATTGCATCACATTTCTTGTAACCTCAGTAAGGCAGGGTGCTATAGTTGGCATCTGCAGTGATTCTCAGAGGCCCCTCTGTTAATAAATACTTGATCCCTCCTTGGTTCAATTGGGAGGCTGTGGAACCTTTGAGAAGTGGAGCCTAGTGGGAGGTCTTCTAGTTGTTATAAGTGAAGAAGTAGTCAGGTCCTTATTAGTAATACTAACCTAATCTAGTAGTTGTGAAACTGTGATAAAGAGAAGCTTGAGCCAGTTATTTAATTAGATAGAGAACCGACCTAGGAAGAGAAAGATTAGTTTAATACAGTTTGTTTATACAAAATTCCTTTGGCCAAAAGTTAGCTGTCCTTGATGATAATAATGTCGTCACTTTTTTCTGGTAGAGGGAGGATGTTTTTCACATGGGAATTTCATTTTCTACTTTTCAGAAGCAACACGAAGGTCAAGTGATCATTTTTCACCTGTGGCTTTTCAAGTCTTTTTAACTTAAATAGTCAATAAGCTGAGTGGTATCCTTTCACCTTCTTCAGGAATTAATGTTGAGTTTATATTTTATTCTCAATTTTAAAAGCAGCAGTGGAGGTGAATTTTATCTGATTTCAAAGTAAATTTATTTAGCTCTGATCCACATCTAGACAAGTGTCTGCACAAGTGCACAGCTTGATGAACTGCTGCAAAGGAACCCCCACTGAAGGCGCTGTCGACACTGCACAGGGTCCCTCGTAATCCTATCAGCTACTCAGTACTCCCTCCTCTCAAGTGTAGATTAATTTAGCCTGTGTTTGAACTTTAGACAAGCGAGTCATTCAGCACACATTCATTTCTGATGCTTGTTTTACCTAATGTTGTAGGATTTATCAAGGTTATTGTGTGTAGAAGTTAATCATTTTTATTAAAGCATAGTTTCCCAAGAGATGAACAGATTATAATTTATTTATCTAGATTATTGCTGATAAAATTTAATGCGTTAGAATTATTTCTGGTTTTTTGACCCCTTTAAATGTTGCTATTCCCGTGAGATACTTTGGTGTGCAAATACATACTTGTGCATGTCTGTTGCCCATATAGAGTCATGGTTTAAATAGGAAGTGTCAGCCAGGCATGGTAGTGCAATCCTGTAGTCTCAGCCTTAGGGAGGCTGAGACAGGAAGATTGCCACCACTGTAAGGCCAACCTGGGCTAGATGGTGAGTTCAAGGTAAACCTAAATTAAGCAGTATGACTCCTGTCTCAGAACCAAGCAAACAAAAAAGCAAATGAAGTGACCGTCCACATTGAGAGTGCTAACTTCATCAATGGATTGATGGGTTCTCTAGATGGTGTACTGTTAGGAGGTGGGCCTCCCTGGAAGAAGTAGACCCCTTCAGGATTGACTTTTAAAGGTAGTCTTTCCTCTTAAGTGCTTTCCTTTTCTCTCTGCCTCCTGGCTGCCATGTGGTAAGCAGTTTCCTTCACTATGTCTTTCCTCCATGCTGTTTCTACTTTAGAGCCATCCAACCATGGACAGAAACTATAGGTCCAAGTAGACCTTTTCTACTACAAGTTATATTGTCAAATATTTTCTCCCAGTAACAAAAATCTAATTAATATGTGAAAAAAATTATTGAGTCATAGATATCAACTCCATATACAACTCGAGTAATAAATGCTAAAGTATTTGTAGAGTAGTTGCCTTCCCTACCATTTCCACCAATTAGGTATACAGAAGTTTCCTTGTTTTACTTTAGCACCACAACTTTGTGATGGTATTTTACATGGTGGAAGTGAAATGATGTATCTCACTGTAGCATTAATATCTATTCCCCTGGTGAAAAACAATGCATTGAGCACCTTTATATTTATTGGCCACTTGAGTTTACTCTGCCACATTTCTCTTCAAGTTTGTTGTTGAATTTTCCTTTGGGTTTAGTTTTTCCTTATTCATTCCTAGTAATTCTGTATGGACTTTGGGTGCAAGCTCCTTTTGTTATCTGTATGTTTTGCAAATGTCTTTTTCAATGTGTGCCTCGCTTTTTCATTCTTTTTAAATGTCTTCTGCTATTTAATTTCAGTGCAATTCATGGTATTGTTTCTTTAATAATTAGCTTATTGTCCTCTTTCAGAAGTCCTTCTCTATCCCATTATCTTTAAAATTGTATTTTTATTTTATTTTCCAGAAGCTCTATTGTTTTCTCTTTCACATTTGGAATTTATAATTATTTGGAATTGATTATTTTGTAGTATGAAGCATATAATCATGCACTTTCCAACTCAGCTATCATATTTTTAATAGTAGGTTGTATCAAAAAAGGTAGAAGGCAACATGGTAAAAATGCCGGTTACCTCCAAACGATATATTTACTGCGATCTTAGTCAAAGTACTAGTGAATTTCCTGGTAGAAACTGAAAGTTTTAACCCTAAATTCCTTGAGAAGTATATAAGACCAAAAATAATGAAGATATCCTCAAAGAAAAACAATGTGAGAACTGTGTGCTATTGATATAAAGTCATTTATAAAAGTTCCATAATTAAGGCCAGATGGAACAGAGTAAAGGAACAAAGAGAAAGACTGGGTGGACATACATCTATTATTTCTTGATTTATTGTGTAAGTGACAGTACAGAGCTGTAGAGAGGGACTTTAAAATACCCTAATTTTAATTAAGTGCAATAAATGAAATTATTAAGATAGTAAGTGGGTACTTAAATATTTTAAGCATGCATCATTTAAAAGTATAATATCCTTTGATATTCTGCAATGTTGGTAGTTACAGAGTTAAGGGAAAGGCCAATTTAAAATTCAAATAAGTACACCATATGAAAGCATGTCATATGGATTAAAACATGTTTAAAAAAGCTGCTATAAGATTGAGGTTCTGTCATCACTATAGTAGCTTATTTTGATCGTTGATAAGTGTCTAACGAACAAAACCAGTACCTGATAATCTGCTTTATGACTAGCCCTAGGCAAGAGCTCTTAAAGATGAAAAATATGATTCACCTTTTTAAGAACTACAGAACCCATGATGATCAAAGCAGCACAGAACAAATGAGCAAGGAAAACATGGTCCTAGAAAAATGAGTAGAGTGTGGTCAGGAGTATGGAACATCAGAGAGAAGAGGTGTCAAGTCAGACTCATCTCCAAAGAGTCCCAGAGGAAGTGGTATTTGCAATGAGTCTTACAATCTGGGTGGGCTATGTAGAAAGGTGAATAGGAAGAAAGTAGCAACACAGATGAACAAGAGAAATTAAAGAGATAGAGAAGAGAACCATATGGTTGTGCAAGTGTTCTCCCAAGGGCATGTGTGTGTGTGTGTGTGTGTGCGTGTGTGTGTGTGTGTGTGTGTGTGTGTAGGAAAACAGTGAAATGGGCTGGAGCATCCACATGGCTGAGTAGAGGGAAACAGTTGGGTTCACAGCCTGGGGTCGCATTGTGGAAAAACTTAAAACACAGGAAAGGAATTCACAATGCCTTTAAATGCAGGTAAGAATTGAGAATTAGTTGTCTGTGTATCACTTGGTAGCTATCACATAGCAGCGTGTGGTGCATACTTCATACTCAATGGGCATTTGTTTAAAAAAAAAAAAGAATGAAAAAATAATAGGAATAAAAATGGAGCAGGTAATCCAAGTCCTGGCTTAGGACATGATGACTACAAATTAAGTTTATTTTTGAAATATTTCCAGGGCTCTGGGGGCTGCTGACACTGTTCAGATGAACTGAAATGATAATTACCAGAGCATTCTGAACTCTGTAGGAAAAATGTCACTCTGAGAAATACTGTCCATTAATTTTCATTTCAAAAAGCCCCAAAAGAGAAAGCCCCCTTTCTACATCATATTCTGTGACTCTATGTGTTTTGAGAGTCGAGGAGAGATTTTCAACCCAGAGGAAAAAGGGGATTTACCTGTTTTGGGGATTTACCTTTTTTTTTGAGAAAAAGAGAATCAATAATAAATGATATATTCATCAGAAGGTTTAGGCTTCTGCTTCTCTGCACATTCAAGGTGAAGTTCCATGAATGTTTGTGGCGGTCTGAGCCTCCATCTGTTCACACTCATGCTCTGGAGAAGGACAAAGTAAGCACCTCGCCCTGCAGATCCCGCCCCCTGCCCGTTCATGCTCCACTAATCTTCCTTTCCCCAGGCTGCCACCTGTCCTGGCTCTGACTCAAAACCCCCCGCGCAAACCTTCAGGGAAAGGTGAAATCCGTCGTTAGAGGTTCCACAAGACCCAGTCTCTGCTCATTCTTTCAGTGTTTGAGTTTCCCTATGATGAATTCAGTCGGGTATCCAGCTGTCCTCTGCCCATGGATGTCCACCGAACATCACAACCATGCACAGGATGGTCCAATCCCAGTATTTTGCAAATAAGAAGACTGAGCCTGACATATACATTGCAGAAGGCCATGCAGCTCCTCAGTGGCAACCATGGGAATAAACCTAAGACTTCTGCTTCTCACCCACTATTCCTGCACATCCCTTCTTTGTCCTGTCTTGTTGCCTATCGCTGGCAGCCTTGGTTACATATCAAAGTCACATACCTGTCATAAAGTAAGTCTACGAAGCTGATTACCATTGCACTCCATGCCCTACAGTCCTCTTACAGTGTTTCCTTTGTTTTTCAGGCACAGGGAAGCCATCTAAAAATTCAAGCTGGAATGACCAGGGTCTCAAGGAGCACGTGGTTAAAAACGACTTTGCTCCAAGACATGTGGCCCCCAGACAAGTTTACGTGAGAGGTTGATTTTGAAACATAGAGTGCTCCTTTTGGCCAAAATTCATTGCCAATTTAGAAAGAGTTTATGGAAAGAGCTCTCAAGCTGACACACTATAAAAAAATAGCCTTTTCAGGGAGTAAGGCCGAGCATCTGGGAAATCAGAGAACAGGAAATTCAATGCACCAGTGATCATCACCTTGATTAGTGTGAAAAAGTTTGTCTCACCCCAGCCAACATTTGATGGGCCATTAAATCTGGAGAGGACAAGGAGTCCTCCCCACCCCCCATAAACCAACTAAAGCCCAAGACTGCAGATAACTTTTCGTTGTTGAGTTGGGGCAACTATACTTTCTAAGGTTCCATCCACCTCATCAATATTAGAAGTAAAATGCTATGTAAAAGTTATGTAGAAGTGACTTGTTCACAGACCTTAGCACTTGTAATAAGATAAAATCCTATAAAAATCTCAACTGCTTTTTTGCAATAAACTCTCACCTTTTTTGGACTCTAATACTACAGAATTGGTCAGAGGCAGATAGTAGCTTTTCTGAAGTTTTTGTGAAATTTTTCTACTTTCCTCAGACAACACATACACACACACACACACACACACACACACACACACACACAGAGAGAGAAAAATGTGAAGGAAGGAGAGAGAGAGAGAGGAAAAAAGGGGAAATGATAGAATATATAGTTAATGGAGTTTGAGAGAAAACAAATGGAGTTTGGGAGAAAACAAAGAAGTGTGTTTTTCTAGCACCATTGTTGACTTCTCTACCTTAAGAAAAAGGGGAGAAAATATGTATTAGGATTCTGTTATGAGAAAAGAAGTAACTCCAGTTCCTAAAGAATAGGCAGATTTTTCAGAAGCAAAGTAATTGATTTCCTTTATCTGAAAGAGCTCTATACATCATCATTTTACATAAATTCATGCTTCCTATATTATTAAAGCTCTTCAGGGAGTGGTTATTTTGTCAACCTAGATTTGTTTTCCTGTTTATAGAACCCAGAGCATTTTCCCCCAAACCTCAGGATTTCCTGCCCTACTTTTCTCTTTCTCATCTCAACGTGTGACCTATAGTCAGTGGTTCAAGATGGAAACCTAGGACTCATTCTTGATTAGTCCCATCCCTTATTGCTTTTTTTCTTACCACTTCATGTTGCTTCTGCCTCTAAAATACATCCTGACAGATTCCACTCCCCTCTCTCTTACCCATCCTAGCCACTGTTCACCCATCGGGTCCCAGCTACCATGTATCTATCCGTCTTTCCCTTCACTTCTACTCTGACAAACTTTCTAAGTGCTTTTACTCTTGTCCTAATAAACCCTGTCTTCACACAGCAACCATAATGCTCTCTTCAAGATATAACTCAGATCTTGTCTCGCTGATGTTCAAAAGCTTCCCTGGGCTTCTCAAGACCTCAAACAGAAGCACATTCCCACCTCAACTCCTTGTACTTCCTGTTCCCATGTGTCCTGGGTGGGAACACATTTTCCTCAGCTTTGGACCCAGATGGATCTTACAGTCTTCCGCCATGTCATGCCCTCAAAGAGTTTCTCGAATTAGCAAATCAAAATGTAAGAAAACTCCACTCTCTTAGTTTCACTGAAATATTTTCTTACCATCCCTGTGCCTGATCTGCAATTCTTCTGATTCTTAAAGTTGTTGTCTTTCCCTATTATAATGACACCCCTCCCAGTGCCTACAGTCGTTCCCATCTAGGAATATCTTACCCACTCACTGCGTGGATGTTCAGTGTTGAATAATGCTAGATCCTACTTCACACTTTATGTGCTATGTGCTATGAGCATTCCCATGATATAGATAAAAATCTGAGGCACAGAGGGATTAAGAGATTTGATCAAGCCCCTTATAAATTGTAGAGTATATTCTGCTCTCTGACATCCTTGTCTTTGCAGTCCAGAGAGAAGTGTTTACTAGGGGCTGCAAATAGGGGTAGTCACTTTCTAGTGAAGCTAGTCACCATGGTTTTGCATGTGGCTTCTTTGCTCTGTTGCTCTCCATTGGTCACCTCAGCTGAGAGCTTCAGCTCCTGTTCACATCTGCCTCCCGTTCGAGTTCTTCACTCTGACCAGGCCCATCTCCTTGTTGGAGCAGCAGACCAGGTTAGCAGGAGCCGGAAGGGGGAGATCTGCCTGTAATTATAGTGGAATCTTGAGCCTCATTTTCTTCATCTGTGAAACCCAGGAATGATCTCCGAGGTCCATCTAGGTTTATAATTTTATGGCTGAGGTAGTATTTTGCACAGCTTTTAACAGCTTTTTTTCCAGGTTCTCGTCTTAACTATTTCCTTTCTGTCCACTCGTTCATTTCACAGGTCTTACATATCAAGGTTAAAACAACATCGTAAAACAGACCAGACAAATTCTTCTGCTGCCAAGGCATTTGGCAGAGCTGGCTAGTTTTGGTGACTTTCACTTCCCCTTGGAAATTTCTAAAGTATGTCCATTCATTCATGTGTTTATCTAAGAAATAATTACTGAGTGTCTCCTATATGTTAGCCCTGTGTGTATGGAGAGCATTGGGTTTATACAGAATCTGGACATTCACAGAACCAGTGCAGAAATAATTACTAATAAAAGAGAAATCACGCACAAGTAGATGTAAAACTGCAACAGTGATAGGTACTGTGAAAAGTGGTCTGAAAACAAACATTGCTAGAACATGACTGACCTGAAAAAAGATCATAGGATCTACTCTGAAGAAATGTAAGCTAACATCTAAGTGCTGAGTAGGAGTTCACTAGAGGAAGAGGAGGCAGGCTAGGACATCTAGGACCAAAAGGTCCACATGACTTCTTTACAAGGAGCAAAGTGATTTACTCAAAGAAGGCCAAGAAGCTGTCTCTCAAAAGGAGGAGTGAAATCTGGGATAGACCAGAAACAAAGTGGGCCAGAGCATTAGAATCTACGAAAGATTATTTCCACCTCACTGGAGCTCTGTGACATGGTTCTTTCTGATGCAAATCATGGATATTTTAGGCAAACAGTTAAAATTTGAAGGGGGCATGGAATCACTTTTTGTGCAGCTACACTGGGGAGATGTCTTGGAATCAAGCCTCTGCCAGTTGTCCATTGGCACCAAAGTCTGGACATGAGGAATTCAGCAAAGGATTCTTGCCTCCCTTGGATGGCTGCACTACAGTAGATGGCTGTGTGTGTTCTGGAAGATTTCCTACTCCCAGTCATCCAAAATGAAGACATAGAATAGAATTCATTTCCTAGGAAAAGAAAACCAGAGGATCACAGACAGGAGGACCAAACGCCACAAGGCATCACCTTCCAGTTGTTCTGGGACAGAAAGCAAAGCTTGTTTCCCTATGCAGAAATGACACAGTCAGTTGAGACTGTGTATTCCAGAATGAAGTCTAGAAACAATAAAGGGGGAGGATTCAAAACAGTGGCAACTGCCCATCCCTCCCCCACTCCGTATGACTCACACAGGATCAATAACCCAAATGACTTTCTCCTCATTAGTTCCCACATGGAAAACTTTGCTGCAGTTGTAAAGAGTAGAGTTAATGTGTATTAATTGAAATCTGCTTCACAGAGGCTAAGTGGCCCCACAAGCTTAAAACAAACTACCTGCTTTACAGACTCCCTGTAATTCTCTACAGCAGAGGAGATAATAGGCAGAATTTCTGGGGAGTTTTAAGCAGAAAAGCACCATTACCTCTACCATAAGGAAATTTAAGATGCAAGGCAGTTCAGCTCCTTTGAAAAGTGTCAATGTTAGTGTGTTAAATAAATATTTTAAAAAAAGAACCTGCATGACAGTTATATTTAAGAGTCTGGCATATATATTTTCCCTTCAGTCAAAGAACTCAAAATTGACTTAAGTGGAGTTTAATTGAAAAAGTTAGCCTCGAGAGTGTGATTAAGGCTGGAAAATTTTAGCCAATAGGGGAATTTTTTATAAAATTATGACTGAGTGGAAATAGTGTTATAATGGAAGTCTATGTGTAATGGGCACTATTAAAATTATATGTGTATGTCTTTGAGCATCAACAGGTAAGTGAGTTACAAGGTTTCAGTCCTATGCCTGGCTTAGCTACAGGCACAAAGCTCAAATAATCCAAATTCCTAAATAGAGTTACAGTTAGTTACATTTGAAAATATCCATGTGGTAATTACCCACCAGGCACAGTTAGGATGCTTTCTGCTCACAGGCTTTGCCTACATAGTAATGTCTAATCAGATTCACAGGTAATAAAATCATGGGCTATTCAATGGAAATAGGCTTCTGACTTTCTAGTTTGTTTTCTCCCTAAATTCATAAAGGAAATAAACATAACAACAGCAGCCACCCAAATGCTGACTTCCAGGGAGGTTAAATGACTTACTGATTCAAATGTTCAGAATGGGGGTTTTAAACGCAGATGTCTTAGTCCTGTACTTACCTATCATTTTGTATTTTTCTTTTTTATCTTATTCTATTTATTCAGTTTATACAGACCTCTAGAATTTGCGTTTAAGAGGAATGCTGCGTGTCAGGTTCATTGGAACATAGGATGAAAAAACTAGGAAAATGATTATCAAACCGTATCTCATCAGTGCAGACTTATCTGACTTAGGTTAATACTGTTCCAAAAGCTTGATGACTATGCTGATGTGGTCATCTTAGGATATCACTTCAAGTAGAAAAGACTTAGAGGACTTGTCTTACAGTTGGGTTTGCAGGCAGATCCTAGGAGTAAAATGGATAGCATGTTTATGTGGAATGTCTGGGGTGATGGATGGAGCTTAGTGGTACTGACATAGCTCCTTGATGCCTTCCAAATCAACTCTTGACTTGAATCCTAGGACAGTTTGAGTGCACCTCTCAAAGTTCCTGCTCTGGAAATTTAATTCTCAAATGCATATGCTTGTGGTATATGGAGGTGGTACCTTTGGAAGGGTATTAGAGGAGGTCACGAGAGTGAGCCTCTTATGATGGCATGAGTGGCTTTGTATAAAGAGGAAGTGAAACTAAGCCAGCATACATATTGCCTGTACCTGGGTGAAACTTCTTGCCATGGTATTCTTGATGGAGCAAGAAGGCTTTTGTTAGGTACTATTGCCATGATTTTGGTCTTCACAACTCCCAGAATTAGGAACTGAATGAATTTTGATTTTTTTTTTATCTTCCATTCTGGAGATTATATCCAAGTCATTGCACTTGCTGGGCAAGTACTTTATTACTAAACCATACCCTACCCTGACATCTATTTGTTATAAATTACTCAATCTCAAATTTTGATGTAGTAAGAAAAAAAATGAATGAAGTCAGCTTTCTGGGCTACAATGACTACTAAACTGAACGCTCAGGTCCACCACTTTTCTCTAGACTTAGTCTAGAGAAGGTCAGTTAGAGGTAGAAGGTACGTTGATTTATTTTAATTGTATGTTTATACCCTGTCAAATTTGAGAAATTTTCAGCCAGTGTGTTTTCCAGGTACTTTTTCTACTTTCTTTCCAGAACGGCCATGGCATGGGTAAGAACTTTTTGTTCTAGTCTCACAAGACAGTGGGTTCTGTTCATACTTTTTGATTCCTTCCACCTGGGATAATTTCTCTTGTTCTACCTACTGCTCTGTCTGCCAGTTCACTGATCCTTCCCTCTTGGTCCTTGCTTCCATTCTCTTGTGAGGCATTCACTGAGGCTTTTATTTCTATGAATTTGTTTTATGCTTCTCTATTTTTGTATTTATCGTATTTCCCAGTTTTAAAATTTCCACTTGATTCTATATTTTTGCCATGACTCTTCCTATTTGCTCATTTGTTTTAAATATATTGACAATACCCAATTAAAGTGTTTTTATTGAGGCTGCTTTGCAATCGTTGTTAGATCATTTGAACATCTCTCTTATGTTAATGTTGTTGTTGTCTTTTGTTTTTTTTCCTTCAGTTTAAGATCATTCTGATAGGCTGAGTTTTGACTGAAACTTGGACATTTTGGTGTTGTGTGATGGGACTGAATATGACTTACATTTTCTATTTTAAGTGTTTTTTTCTGACACTGCAGCAGTAAGGGAAGACAGTGGCCAAGTTGTTTCTGTTAGAAGAGGAAAGTCGAGGCTCCCTAGTCAGCCACTGTTGACATGTGGGTATGAGCAGGCTCCTCCTCACTTCTGGTGCAGAGAGTTCCAGCTTTCCTGTATTCTTCATGGATGCTATCAGATCACTACTGGCTCTTGGAGGTGAAGATTTTAGTTCCTTACTTGGCTTTCTTGGGCATCACCATGGTGGGCTATGCTGGGTGTTATGGAGTACTCTGTTTTGCTCCCCTGGAACCCTTCTTAGTCCTTGCTGCTGATGATGGAGAGTCTCATATGCCATGTTTTCTGTCTTATCTGGCTGGAGTAGACTTGGTACTACCGAAATGATTTTCCTTTCTAGCAGCCTCTTCCTTGAGCTGTGGATAGGTTGTGTAATCTTTTGTTGAGGTCTTTTTGTCTCTCCCATTGGGATCCTGTTCATAGGCTTCTTCATCTCTCAGTCTGAGACACATGAAGCTAAAAAAACAAAGACCAGCAAGCTTGTCATCACATCATTCCTCCAGTTGCCAGATCCCTAGGCAGTTGATCTCCTCAGCTTCCAGTCTTTTTGCATATTCATTCTATATGTAACATCCAGGGATTTCAGTTGGATTTAGTGGGAAGAATAGGAAAATATATCATTACTTCATCTCCCCAGAAATAAAATTCATTTGGTCTTAGAATCACAATCCCTTTCCTATTATGTGTTCAAGTACCTACTTAGATGGACAAATCTTAGAGGGATGTTAGAAAAATCTGTTTTCTACATATATGGGATGAATGAGGAAAAAGTTGGGAAAGGGCACAGTCTGGTTCTACCACAAGAGAAGGATAGACACTATTGTGATGGAAGACCTGGAATAGAAAGCAGACCCAGCCCCAGCCACAGGCAATGCTACGGTGCCCTTTCAGAGCAGATATTTTTGGTTTCTGCACTCAGCTAGTCTTAGATTGTGTGATAGATTGCATGATGCCATAAATACTCCTCTGCTTTCCATGCCATTGTGTATTGTATTACAAATTCCCTCATGAAGAGGCAGAGTCTATTTATCCACTTTATAAAGGAAGCTAGCTTGAGGACTTTCTTTGGACAAGTGGAACAATAATAAACATATTTAAAAAGAGACTTAAGGGACTATGTATTGGTATTTGTACTCTCTGGATTTTGGCGCCAAAAACATCAATCAGAAACTGGCTCATGAGTGAATTTTCTGTATCACAACATCATGAACGCAGAGCCAGATAGGACATGGAGTTCTATGGGCTCATCTCCCTTAGGGCCTTGGCCATGTATCCTGCAAACCCTGAAACCACAAAACAGAATCTTGTCTTGAACATTGGGATATTTTACATGAACTCAATATATTTTTCAACTGAAACTACTGCATGGGATCAATTATAGCAAATTAAAGTGGGGTGCTTTGGAATGTATCACCCATCAGAGTATCCCTCATGAGATATTTATTATAGTATAATGTGTCAGTACACATGTGGTGGCTTGGAACTGCACCTGTTTGTTATTCTAGTTTCTTAGTATCTCACACGAGTGGGAGCAATCAAGGTGTTATGCTGACTATCCTCATCTGGAGGTGGCCAGTGGAAGAAACCATTTTCTAACTCTCTTGGGTTGTTGGTATTGTTCATTGCCATTGTTCATTGCTGGGGAACTGAAGATCTCTACTTTGAGCTTGGAGAGAGGGTACTCTCAACTTCTAGGGGAAAGTTGTGTTTGCAGAAGCCATTCTGTGGGGACCATTCAGAGTTGTGTCATGTGGGCTCCATAGTATGGCTGCTTCCTTCATCAAATAGCAAGTAGAGAGTCTAGAATATATCTACTGACAAGACAATGGGTTATAACAGGTTGAACTCTTGGAAGTGGCATCTCCCCATCTGTGTTTTATTTTATTGGTTAGAAACCATCATAGATCCTGCCCATACCCAAGAGTTGAGAACTGCCTACAAGGGTAAATAACAGAAGGTAAGGAACCAGCCTGAACTCTACCTGCCATCAGTTCAAACAGCCAGACAGTAAACATTCAAGATTTGCTTTCTTTGAACTCCTGTTATGTATAACATCAACCTTCAGCAAGTCATTTATTCTTTTTCTCAAGGATTTTCATCCATTTAAAAAGGTTCTAGGACAGCTGATCATTTTCAGGTTAAGTCATTTAGATCAAGCCATAGAGGTATCCTGGCAATTTAAAAGATGATACTGAGTCTGATGAGGACAGCTTTGGTTATGAGTTTCCCACCTTCACCTCATTGGAAGGTGTAAGTCTGTGCTTTTGTTTCACCTCTTAGAATGAGGCTTCACTGGGGTATCTTATGGAAGATAAGAGATGTGTTCAATAGCGTAGAGCTGCAAGACAGCACTGGTACAAAGGAACAGGGTAAGAAATTAATGACACTCTTGTCTGGCAGTTTTGGGTTAATTGAGCAAAATACAATTATGTTTGGAAAAGAACTGTTGAACAGATGCCAGTTAGAAGGCAAGTTTCATAAACAAACCCTGCAAAGGGACAGAACCAAGGCATAAGCTTACAGTTTTGATTATTGTTGCTGAAAACAGAGAATTAAATTTGAAACATATTTCTTTCTCTTGCACCCTTCTCTATATACCATGTGACAGTGTGGAAGTGGGGTAGAGAATGTATGGTTTTCTGGTTGCCATATCTTTCATCCTTCCTCAAATTGCCTTAACAATGGAGCATCTGTACGTCCAAACAAACAGACAAGTGGGAGATTAATGAACTGACCTTTAACACTGCAAGTATTTTTTCCAGTGCCCAGGGGAAATGCATTTCTGTGCCAGTGAAAATCCCCAAACTGTCTTTGATAATTTGGTATTAAAGATAGCTCTGTCAAATGCTTCTTGAGACATTGCGAGCATTGCCCTTCCCCTGACCCCAAGCTTCTTACTCCTTGTGTACCTATCTTCCGATTCAGAAGGATTGCTCCTATTCCCTCCTATTTTCTCTGAAAGAACTTCTGTTCAAGAATATTGACTGGCATTTATTAAGCATCTACTACATCAGGAACTTCACTTAGTTACTTTAATCGTCTCCACCATCCAATAGTTTGGACATTATTACAGGAAAGGCAATCTCATATTCTCTTATTTAATTTTTGGACTAGCCTTATGAAGTAGATATTCAAAAATAGAGAATCAACTATTTACTTGTACATTAACTGATATCAAACAATGGAATGAGAATCAAGTCCATTGAAAATCTGATAAGATGTAATAAATGGCTCCTGAACATTTTCTATGGATTTCCTTGTTGCAAGGACATGGAGAATAATTGGTGTTCTGAGTTGAAAGCATCTGCCACTGGTTGTGTTCTTTTTCATCTTCTGGAAACTTCTGCACACTCGTAGGTATGTAGAATCAGCATGTGCACAGAAATGCAATTCCAAGAAGGTGAGTTTTAACTTTTCCATCAACAGCTCTTGTGATACGTTAATACTTTAGAAGTAGAAAGTCATAAATAAGGATCAAAAGCATGGAAATACATGGCTTATGGTTTGGGGTCAGAAGACAAATTTATTGTGATTGCCACTGTTCGAAGATGGCCTTTCTACGTATGTGTAGGCTGCTGTTTCTAGAAAGCACACATGTTCTGGGAATTTGTTATGCAGCTGTAGGTAACAAGTTCATGCCTATTTCTTCATACAAAGTTATTTCCTTCAAGCCTGTTATTAAATGTCTTCCTTCCCCTTCCTAATTTGTCCCTCCTTTTGAATTCATGTCACAGAAGCATCAGAGCTAATCCAAGAGTCCTTCTGGCATGGGCAACAGTCCAGAGCATTTTCCACCTCTGCCTTATAGGACCCATCAAAACCTAAATGGGGGTCAGAGGAAAAGAGATAAGCAGACAAAGGACCTGTTCTAGAGAGAACAGACTTCTTCAGAGTTAGTTTTAAGTTTCTGTATTTCTGCCTTCCTTTCAAATTTTTGCTCATCTTTTGGGTTCTAAGACCTATACTCCATAAGAATAGCTACATATCATTTGATTTTGTGTCATCTCAATGGATTATGCTAGCACTATATTAATTTTTAGACTCTAAATCACATTTTAATGATCTAGTTTGCATTCTCTCTTTATTTTTCTGGTTGTTAAAATTTTAAAAGGACAGCTGTGTGCTAGAAATGACTTTTTCCATAGGATGCAAAGTCACTGGAAAGTTTGGGTAGCAATTTTTCTTAGGTAATAACTTCCCCTATCTTATCAAATCAGGTTTTGTTTAAGGGCTCTTTTAATTCAATTGTTGTTTAACTTTGCCATTTGTTGACTGGACAAATGAATAATCTTTTCCCACTTCATTTTAGTTTTTTTACACATTTATCTTCAAGTCTGAAGAAGGAGTCTGGAATCTGGAGGCCTGGACAGAGGATTAATTAGAAACTCTAAAGCTGATACAAGATTTTAATAATGAGTCCATCTCCTTCAGTCAATGGAGGAAAAGGAGAGAATCTATACTGTGATATCATTATTGTGCTCACCAATGGTGAACATTTAATGAGATTCTCTCCTGTATTTAGAGCCTTATGATATGTCTTTGGCAATTATTTTTAACTGGTGGCCATTTTGCTATCATTTTCCTTCCCAGAAAATTCTTGGAAATGTCTGGAGACATTTTAAGTCACACACTTTTCCCACTTGGTGGACACATCCCAGAAGTGATATGAAGAATTTTATGACAGAGGAGGCAGTCCTCCATAGCTGAGTCTCCACCCCAAGATGTTACTAGTAGGAGGCTTGGTCTGTGAAGAGAAATGTTCCCTTTTTTCACTGAGAGGAACAGAGAAGGAATAGAGATGAAATATGGGAAGAAGACACATCAACCAGAGAAGGGCACCCCGACTTCATCTCGGCACCACACATGGAGCAAAGTCCACACAGGGGGAAGAGCACTTCCCTTGGCACCTGATGATCCTCGCAAGAGCACAAACAGAAGAGGAAGAGAGAGCCACAGGACTCCTCAGGGAGCAGGGCACAGTCCTTTTTTCCCTCCATCTTTTCTCCACAGAGAGCTCTCCTCTAGTACCATGGAGTTTAATAATCTATTTCAATTGATGACTCCCCAGTATCTTTGAAAAACCCAGTCTTTTGCTCTGATATTTAGTCTCATGTGTCCAAATGAATCATTGTATGTTTCCATGTGGATGTCTTTTACATATCTGTAATGTGTCTGATATGGAACACACAATTTTCTCTTTCAAACTTGTCTTAACCCCCAAGGATTCCCTCTTCCAACAAATATGTACCACTATGTCAACTGTGTAGGTGTAAATGTTATTCTTGCCATTTTCTAAGTAACCATATCCATTCCACTATGAAGTCTATAGATTTTACCATTCAAATACTGTCACTAAACCTCCTCTTTTTCTTCATGTGTTTTTTAATCCTTTAGTAAGATTGTCATAATGGATAGGTTTCAAAAATTAACTTCCAAAATGGCTTCCATTCGTCTCCCTTCTCTTGTTCTGCTCCCATCCCGTCTACATGTGGTGCCCGGATGTGTTTAATTTGACATTTTATGATAGTCCCTAAAAGCCATTCATTGTTTTTACACTGCGATCTGTGTACCTTAGCTGGCATTCAAGTCCCCATGAGCTCCAGCGGGTTAGTCCATTGTGTTGGGGTTTGTTTATAAGAACAAAGAGACACAAAGACACACAGGGAGAAGATGACCATGTGATGAGGACGCAAAGATGGAGGAGGTTGCAAGTCATCAGGTCAAATGTGGGAATCATATACTCTTTTTTTTTTTTTTTTTTTTTTTAGGTTTTTTGAGACAGGGTCTCGCTTTGTGGTTCAGGCTGGCCCTCAGCTCAGCCTCAAACTCACATCACAATCCTCCTGCCTCTGCCTCCCGAGTGCTGGGATGACAGGCGTGAGCCACCACGCCCGGCACTGTGGTATGTGGTACTGGTTGCTGCTGGGTGTGGGCCTCCACACCCAGTATTGTTATGTGGTTACCGGGAAATCGAACCCAGGTCCTTGCGCTTGCAAGACAGGCGCCGGAACCACTGAGCTAACTCCCCGGCCCGGGAATCATATACTCTTGCACTCCAGCCCACACCTTGTTTTAATTCTCCATTTTAGGATCTAGCATTGTATGAAATAGTCCTTATTTATTTACTTATTGGCATTCACCACTACCATGTAAATACTATACAACAAAACTTTTCTCTGTTGATAACTACGGTTTCCTTTTACCTAGGATGGTGGCTGAATTTATCAGATAGATCAGATATTTTTTTAATTAAGTGGATGACAGTAAAGCTGGTCTGAGTAGGTAGACAAAAGAAAATAGAGTGTAAGCCATTTTGTTGGGTTTTTGACCTGGAGAAGGTAGAACTTTTCAACAAAAGTAGCTGGAATTCTCTGAAGAAGATTACCCTCATCTAAGTGAGAAGATTCTCAGTCCATGTTTAATGCTTAACCTTGGGGAGGGAGGGACATGCATGGTTGTACTCCATCAAACCCACCCTCTTTCCTTTACAAATATTTATGCTATGGGCTCCCCATGCTCAAGCCTAATGGGAGCTCAGGAGAGCCGCATACAAGAACTGAGTGTAATGGAGACATTGCAGTGCTATTAGCACAGATGGTTGTCATATGTATGCAAATGAGAAACAAATTGAATTTGGTGTCCCCTCTCACCAGCTGTCCTATCAAGGAAGGCTCCCAGAGCAGCAAAAGAACTGCTGCTACACTGCTAATCTGTCACCACAGATTAATTACAATGAGCACATTAATCACCATTTGTTTCTAGCACAAAAGAAAATATCTTGTTTTTCAAGTACGTCCTGTTAAAAGAAGGTGTCCAGCCTTGTAGAAACAAGGCCCAACAAGGGCATGAGGCTTCATTAGTTAAGAACGAGGCAAATGAAGGATGAAGAGTCCTCGGCTGCACACTGCCTCCAGCGCTATCATGAGTGGGGCCTCCAGATGAGACAGCGAGGCTGAGGCTGCATAATGGAAGACAGCTTGCCAGCCCTTGGACAGGGGCAGCCACACATTTCAAAGAGTACATTTTATCTAGTGGATTCCCAAAGACTTGAGAACTGACTGAGAGGATATTTTAGGTGAATTAGAGTAGTTGTTATTATCATTTGATAGACAGTATGAAGACAAGCAAACTAACGAGGGACTGACAGGAACAGAGCTTAGTTCTGGCCATCTACCTAGTTCTTGTTCTTGTGGAGAAACTGTATTAGGCTAGCGTTTTTAATCCTTTTAGAAGTTGAGACCCATTTGAAAATTTTAAGAACATGATGGGCTCTGTGCCTATAAAATATCTTTAGGCATAAATTATTATATTTCGTCGCCTTACAATCATTGACTCTTGGCAGCTTCTCACGCAGCCCTGTTCAGCAGGTTCTAACTGAATGGTCTCTACTCTCTGCTTCCCTGCAGTCCTGTAATTCATCATGAGGTCAGCTTCTCAGCTAACCATTTTTATTTATTTAAGCTCATGACTCTCAGTTTTAGGCACTCCTTTGTTCACTAACCAACAAACATTTCTTGTACGTGATGGTAGATAGTTATGGAATGGTGTCAAAAGAAGGCACCATTTGGGTTTTCATGAAACTTACATCCTAGAAAGGAAAAGGGACATGAGTCAAATACAAGAAATTTCAGTCAAAAGGTCTCTGCTGGAGGGTCACTGGTACTATGAGAATATAGACCAGAAAGATTCACTGTATTTGGGGTAGAGGAGGCTTACTGCCATAGTGACAGGTACATCAGGATCTGGAAGATGAGGTATAGTGAACCTGGCAGAGATGGAACCCAGGAGAGTTCTAAGCAAGCAGAGCATGAGTCGTTGGAGAGGAAGAGCACATGATTTACACAAGAAACTGAAAATCAAAGCAAATCATTTTCAGAGGGGCAGAGACAATAAGGTGAATATCTCATCCAAAGAGAAAGCTTCTTAAAGGTCCAAGTCAGGAGGGCTGTCTATATTCTGACAGGAGCAGACAAACACTGAAGGGCTTTATACAATAAAGATGGTCATATTTGCATTATTTTTAATGTAATTGAGCTTATTGGTACATTTAAAATAAATATTGTGATCATATTCAACATTAAAAATGTGTACCTGTACGTGACACATCTTGATTCTCACTTTTTTCCTTTCCCCTGCCTAACTCTTTCAATGCAAACCCCCTCTATACAAAAGATACCTTTCCATCTTTTTATTTTTACTATGAAATTTTTTCTTTCCTTTCTATATTTTCCCTTATCCCCTTTACTTTTCATTTGAACCCTTTTTTCTATTTCACAATATCTATCATACATTCTGGAACTCATTTACACCTTAAGTTTCTCATACTAGAGAAACAAAATGGTATTTATACATTTGTGTTCTATTTATTTCACTTATGGGTATGTCCTTCAGGTATATCTACTTACATATAAATGATTGAAATTTATCATTTTTATGGCTCAGTAATACTCTATTCTATATGATTTTTTTCCAGTCTCCAGTTGATGGGTATTTCGGCTGTTCCCAAGATTTAGCTGTTACAAATATGGGTGCATATATGTCATGGTGATACAGTTCTTTTCATGCTTTCATGTGGATACCTAGCAGGGAAATAGCAGGGTCCAATGAGACATCTAATCCTAGATTTTGAGGAATCTCCACACTGATTTCCATGGTGGCTGCACCAGTCTACATTCCCACCAACAGTGGAGAAGGGTTTCTTTCTCCCACAGCCACAGCCCTGCTGGCATTTTTTGTTTTTTGATTTCATGACAGCAGTCACTCTTTCTGAAGTCAGATGAAATCTCAGTGTTGTTTCTTCTCCATCTCTTGAATGACCAGGGATGTTGAATGTATCTTCATATATATATATATATATATATATATATATATATATATATATATATATATAATTTTTTTTAAACTGCATTTACTTCTTCTGAGAAATGCCTGTGCATTTCAGATACCCATTTTGTGATTGTGTTTTTGATTTGGAGGGGATGGATTTTTAAAAGTTCTTTATATGTTCCAGATAGTAGTCCTTTGTCTGAGGAGCAGCTGGTAAATTATTTTTTCCAACTGGTAGGTTGTCTTTTTGCTCTGTTAGTTTATTTTGTTTAATAAGACAAAATTCCAGTTACTATTTCTTTCTTCTAGTTCTCATTCTGCTGAGGTTTTGCTCATAAAATCTTTCCCTATGCTAATCTGTCCAATAATTCTACCAAACCTATTGTCCAGTAGGTTTAGTGTTTCTGTTTTAATATTTCAGTCTCTAATCCACTATAATTTTAGTTGGTGCATGGTGAAAGACATGGATCTAGCTTAAATCTTTGGCAGGTTGCAACCCAGTTTTTCTAGCACCATTTATTTTACTTATTTATTTATTTATTTTTTTTGAGACAGGGTCTTGCTTTGTAGTTCAGGCTCGCCCTGAACTCAGCCTCAAACTCACATCACAGTAATCCTCCTGCCTCTGTCTCTCGAGTGCTGGAATTACAGGCGTGAGCCACCACACCTGGCTCCAGCACCATTTATTAAAGAGGCTATGTTTTCTCCTTTGAAAGGCTTAGCTCCTTTGTCAAAGATGATGTTGCTTAGTATGTCTGGAATTGTTTCTACATCTTCTAGTCTGTTCCATTGATCCATGGGTCTATTTCTCTGCCAGTATCACACTGTTTTATCACAGTGGCTTTGTAATATACTTTAAATTGGGGGTTGTGATGTCCCCTGTCATGTCTTTGTTGCCTAGAATTGCTTTTGTTATTTTAGGTCTCTTGTAATTCCAGATGAATTTTTAGACTATATTCTCTAGCTCTGTGAAATATGCTTCTGGGTTTACAATTGAGATATTGAGATTGAATCAAATCTATATAGTAGTTTTAAGAGCATGTTCATTTGGACAATAGGTGTTGTTCCTACTCAGGAGCAAGAGAAATCTTTCCATTTTCTGATATCCTCTTCAATTCCCCTTTTCAGAGTACCATAGTTTTCAGAGAAGAGGTATTTTACCTCCTTTGTTAGATTGATTCCTGGATATTTCATTTTTGAGGGTGATATTGAGAAATTATTTCCTCTATTTGTCTCTCAGTGAGTCTGTTATTTGTGTATAGGAAGGTTATTGATTTTTGGGTGTTGACCTTGTACTCAGCTGATATATTTAACCAGGCAATTAATTCCAGCACTTTTTGGCTGAGGTTTTGGGATCTTCTACACAAACTATTATGTTATGAGCAAATAATGACAGCTTACCTTCTTCCTTTCCTATCTGTATTCCTTTTATTTCTTTTTCTTGTCTAATTGCTGTGGCTAATGCTTCCAGGACTATATTGAACAGGAGTGGTGACAGTGGACAACCTTGTCTTGTTCCTGATTTTAGTGTGAAAGTTTTAAGTTTTTCACCATTTGATATGATACTGTTGGTTTTTTAAAATTAGCTTTTATGGGCTGGGGAATTAGCTCAGTGGTTCCAGTGCCTGTCTTGCAAGTGCAAGGACCTGGGTAAGATTCCCTGGTAACCACATACAATACTGAGCGTGGAGACTCACGCCCAGCAGCAATCAGTACCACATACCACAGTGCTGGGTGTGGTGGCTCATGCCTATAATCCCAGCACTTGCGAGGCAGAGGCAGGAGGACTGCTATGATGTGAGTTTGAGGCTGAGCTCAGGGCCAGGCTGAACCACAAAAGCGAGACCCTGTCTCAAAAAAAAAAAAAAAAAAAAAAAAAAAGCTTTTATCAAGTTGAAATAAAAATCATCTATTCCAGTTTTCTGTAGGGTTTTGATCATGAATGAATGCTGCATTTTGTTTTGCATTTCTGCATCAAATGAGATGATCATATGTTTTTTTGTCCTTGACTGTTAATACTGTATATTACATTTATCATTTTATGTATGTTGAACCATCCTTGCATGCCTGGAATGAATCCAACTTGATCAGAGTGTATGATCTTCTTGATGATCCTCTGCATTCTGTTTTCCAGTATCTAACTAAGGATTTTTACATCTATATTCATTACAGAATTTGCCCTGCAGGTCTCTTTCTTTGTTGGATCTTTTCTGTGCTTTTGGAATCAAGGTAATAGTTGCTTGAAGAGTGCATTGCGAATTTTACATCCCTTTCGATTTTGTTAAAGAGTTTAAAAAGTAGTGGCATTAGCTCTTCTCTATCTTACAGAATTCAGCAGTGAAGCTATCAGGACCAGGACTTTTCTTTGTCAACATGTATTTAATTACATTTTCAATTTCATTGATTGATATTGGGGTGTTTAACATTTTTATATCTTCTTTGTTCAACTTGGGAAGTTTGTACATATCTAGGAATCTGTCCATTTCTCCTATGTTTCCATCTTATTATAATACAGATTTTTGAAGTCAGTGTTGACTATCCTCTCAATTTCTTCTGGATCTATTGTGATTCACCCTTTTCATTCCTAATTGTATGGATTTGGACCTTTTCATTGCTTTTGTGATAAACTTGGCCAAGGCCTTGTCCATTTTATTTATTCTTTGAAAAAAACCAACTCTTCAATTAATTGATATTTTGAATAATTTTCTTATTATTGCATTTATTTCTCCTCTGATCCTTATAATTTTTTCCCTTGCATTAGCTTTAGGTTTGTCATGCTCTTCTTTTTCTAGAAGTTTGTTAAATTTAGGTTGTTTATTTGAGCTTGCTTTGTTTTCCTAGTGTTCACATTCATTACTATGAATTTTCTTTATAGTACTGCTTTCATTGTGTCACATAGATTCTTATATGTTGTACTGGCATTATCATTCAATTGTGGAAACTCTCTAATTTCATCTGTGACTCATTGGTTGTTGAGGAGAGTGTTATTCAATTTCCATGTGTTTATGAAGTTCTTGGAATTTCTTTTGCTATTTATCTCCAATTTCAAGGCACTATGATCTGACAGTATACAGTGGATAGCTTTATTTCCTTTGTATTTGCTTTAAAAAGTTCTGTGAACTGACTTGCGGACTATTGTGGAGAATGTGTGTTCTCATTTTGTGGAGTGGAGTATTCTGTACACATCTATTAAGTCCATTTGTTCAAAAGTTTAGTTCCATTCTAGTGTTTCATTATTGATTTTTTGTCTAGCTGATGTGTCCATTTATAACAGTGTTGTATTAGTACTTATTTGGCTTTTTATGTCCAGTACTATTTGTTTTACATAGTTGGGTGTGCTGACACTTGATGCATATGTATTTGATTGTCAGCTCCTCCTCTTGGATTGTTCCCTGTATGAAAATGTGGTGACCTTTTCTGTCTCTCTTAGTTTTGCTTGAAATCAACTTTATCTGCAAATAAGATAGCCACTCCTGCTTTTTTGCAGTTTTCTATTGCATGGTGAATTGTTTTCTATCCTTTTATGTTATGTCTAGCCTGTGGATTTGTTTTTGAATTAAGTGTGTTTCTTGAATAAGATGGATGTTGCTTCCTGATCCATTTTTCCAGTCTATTTCTTTCAGTTGGTGCATTGAGACCATTAGCACTGATGGTTATAATTGATATGTGTTGACTTACACTTGTCACAGTATTTTTCTGTAGTTGGCAATATTTTCCCCCTGCCATTTAATTTCTTGTCTTGCCTAGTGATTTCATTCTGTTAGGCCTCACAGAGATATGAGCCTCACTGTCTTTTTCTAGAATATTATTCAGAATTTTTTGTAATGCAGACATGGTGTTCATAAAGATTCTCAGGTGTTTCTTGTTATGGAAATATCTTATTTCCCCATCAATTTTGAAGGATAGTTTTGCAGGATATACCAATCTAAGTTGAAAGTTGTTTTCTTTTAGGGCTTGAAATACTTCACTCCAGGCTCTCTTTGATTTGAGGATTTGTGCTGAAAATTCCACTGTAATTCTGATTGGCTTTCCTTTGTATGTGATTTGTTTCTTGTCTCTAATTGCTTTCAGTATTTTGACCTTCTGTTCATATTCTGATATTGTGACTATTATAGGCATTGTTGTACATTTTTTTGATCATGGTTAGTTGAAGTCTTATATGCCTCACTTATCTGTATTTCAAATTCTTTTCTCTTGCTTGGGAAATTATCTGCTATTATATGTTGAAAAAATTTTTTTTTAATTTTAAGTGTCATTTTCACTCTTTCTTGTTTCTTCCTTGACTCTAATCAGTCTTAAATTGTTCTTGTTTGCATCTTCTAGGAGCTACTGGATTCATTTCTCATGGTTACTTACTACTTTCAATAAATCTTTCCTTTCTTGGTCACTAATTGCCATCCTGCCTTCTATTTCTGAAATTCTGTGTTTAGAATAGCTAGTTCTACTATGCAAGCTTTCAGTGGAGTTTTACATTTTTTTAAAAAAAAATTAAATCTTTATTGGTACATTATGAATACACATCATCAACGTGTACAACATTGAGAGTTTGTACCAGAATATGACATGACTTGATTCTCATTTTTTCCCCTTTTCCCCTGCCCTGCTCAGTGGAGTTTTTAATCTCTTTATTTTCCCTTTGAATCTGTTTATTGGAATGCAATTGTTTCCTGTGTTGGGATTCCATCATATTCCCGAGGTCCTCTGATTCTTTCTTTATCTGTGTCATTCATCCTGATCATCATTTGTGCTGTCATTTGACAGATTATTTCGGGTTTCACTTTTTCCAAATAGTCTTTTGTGGCCAGTTTAGGGAGTCTAGGTGGTTTGTGTTTCAGGTTAGTGCATTTCTTTCATTCTTGCTCTTCCTTTTGGAGAACGGAAATTCTGAGTTTGTGCTTATTTCTCATTTTAATATTTTTTGCTACTGTTAATGTTTTTGGTTTAATTTATGGGTTAATGTCTATATATTGCTTATTACAATTATCTTTCTTGCTCATATTTAGACCCTGAAGTAATTATGTCTTCGTGGGTCATCTCCCTGATGTCATTAATCCTTAGACCTCTATGTAAGTCCCAGAAAAACCTCAACACTTACTGTGCTGATTCTGAGCCTGAGTCTCTTGCAGTAGTCTGGTGAGAAGTCAGCAGGTAGGCACATTTAGGTGGGATAGACCTGCTCACCCCATTTTTGCATTTTAAACAGATCTCTCATCTCTGATATTAGAAAGAGATATTGGATTTACTGATGGCTTTGGTTATTAAAAGTTTTTGGACAACAGTTAATCACCTGTAGTTAAACCTGTAGTTCTCTGCTGGATAATGTAAGGGTTTTGTGTAAAAATAGCAAGCATTGCTCTCCTGCTGAATAACTTTCAGTGTTTAGAAGCAGAGAAGAACTGATTGATTCCATGCCATGTCTATAACAGGGAATTGCTTTGTGGTAGAAGGGAATCTCAGAGACTTTGAATCAGGTTTGATACTAGTCTTATTTTTAAAGGGCTTAAAGTCAGTCTTTGAGAATCAATGATTTCACAAAGCAGACTAACAGAAATGAACACAGGTATGAAAATAATAGGAGGTGCGTGTGAGTTGGTGACACATGTGGAAGAAGTGGAAAGAATCACTTTGTGAATTTAAACCTTAATGTCTTTTAACTCCTATGAGTAGTTCTTTCTCCAAGATTTACCAAGATGCTTCTTGCTGATGATTGCGTTGGCAAATAAATGAGAAACTTTTCTTTTATTAAATTGTTAATATGTTATTTCACATGACTTTCACCCAACTTGTATGTGATATCATGGTTTATTAAAAGAAACATGACAATAAAATCAAGGGTAAACATTTTAATATAATACATGATGTTTAAAAAAGTGGAAATGACATCCTTTGCTTTTATACAGGAGAACTGTGGTTGCCTTACAAAATAATAAAATATTAGAAAAGGGAAAATGATAAATAATTGGTTAATTTTATGTGCCAATTTGCTTAGGTGAAAATATACCCAGGTAATTAATAAATCATCATCTCTGTGTGTTCTGAGAAGAGATTAGCATTAGAAGTAGACTGAGAAGACTCACCTTTGTTAGCACATGTCAGCAGTATCCACTCCACTGTGAACTGAAGAGATCCAGTGGTGGGGGAGGGAAAGTTTATTTTCTCTACTTGAGCTGGAGCCTCCATCTCTTTCTTGTCCTTGGACACTGGAGAACTTAATTCCTTAGCCTTCAGACTCTGGATCTAACACTGCTCCACCTCAAGGTCTCTGGTCTTCAGAGTCAGGCCCAGCGTTACTGCATTGTCTCTCCTGACTCTTGGGCTTGAATATTCAGACTGAATAACATCAGCAGTATTCCTGGATCTTTAGCCTGTAGGCAGAAAATCTCATCTTCCATAATCACCTGAGCCAATTATCACAATAAACCACCCCTCCACACACACACGCATATGCACACATGCACATGAACACATATATGCACCATTGACAATAATTCTCTGGAGAACCTGAATTACATATCATGGGTGATTATTTTTACAGAAATATCATACATAAGACCAGGGATTTAGCTCAGTGGTTCTGGTGTCTGCCTTGTGAGCACAAGGCCTTGAGTTTGATTCCTGGTAAACACATACCACAGTGCCAGGCATGGTGGCTCATGCCTGTAATCCCAGCACTAGGGAGGCAGAAGCAGGAGGATTGCTGTGATTTTGAGGATTCCCTGGATTACATAGTGAACTCAGGGCCAACATAAACTCAAAAAAGTGAGACCCTATCTTAAAAAGACATGCCATATATAGAATCCAATTTGAAGAGAGTAAGAAAAGTTGTGTACAAGGTATTTACCATCAAAAAGATGGAGAAAAGCCCATATTCCCTAACTCCAACAATAATGATTAAATAAATAATGATCAAATATACAAAAGAATGCTGTGCAATAATTCCAAAGGTATTATTGAGATGCATATTCATATGATATAAAATATGATTTGCACTCCATTGTCTTCAAATTTTCAAAACTGCCTTGACCAGCATACATGTTCTTTATCTTCCATCTTGGTTCAAAGGAAGAGGGCTGTCTGCTCTGTTTGATAGACAGTTGCTCTACTTATTATCTGGACTCCATCTCCTCTGCAGTTGTTACACTGTTTTGTTCACTATAAAACTCTTCCTTCCTTTCTAGCCATTCCCATCGGCAGAAAGAGAGCTCCAATTCTCCTCACATTCACTAGCAGATGTTCCATCATCTGCACTCATCCATTGAGAGCAAAGCTCTACAATTCACTCTACAATGCCTCTTTCTATTTCAGCACACACCGATCTTGTTTCTCCCCCTCCACCAAATAAAATCTTGGCCCAAGCTACAGACTGCTTTCAGGCTGCCAAATACTTTGGTTGTTTCAGTAATCTCATTTGAGTCCCTCAGTGCTGTCTGATATTACTGACTATGCCATCTCTTGGAGCTGATCTTTTTTTCTTTTTTATTGAAATCTTTATTGGTACATTACATATACACATCATGATTGCACTCCACAATGGGAATTTGCACCAGTGTAAGACACAACTTAATTCTCATATTTTCCCCATAGCCCTACCCACCCTACCACCTCCCATATACATAAACTTTGTTTTCTTTCTTTTTTGTTATAATCTCATTATTTTCCCCCTTCACCCTATTTCACTTTGAATATTTTCTATTTCACAATATATAACGTACAATTCTAGGACTCACTTACATCTTTATTTTCTCATACCAGAGAAAAGATGCAATATTTGCCTATCTGTGACCTATTTATTTCACTTATGAGGATACCCTCAAGGTATGTCCATTTAAGTATAAATGATTCAAACTTATCATTTTTTATGGCAGAGTAATACTCCATTGTGTAGAAGAACCACAGCTTTTTTTATCCAGTCTCCAGTTGATGGACATTTGGGTTGTTTCCAAGATGTAGCAATCACAAACTGAGCTGCTATAAACATAGGTGCACATATGTCACTGTGAAATGAGTCTTTTAATTCTTTTGTGTATATAACTAGCAGAGCAATGGCCAGGTCAAATGGGACCTCCAATTTTAGCTTTTTGAGGAATCTCCAAACTTATCTCCACAGGTGAGTAGGCAGGCCTATTGGAGCTGATCTTTTTTTGACTTTGTCTCTACTAATACTAATGTCTAAGTGGGAATGCTTCAAGATTTGGACTAGCTTCCTCTTTTGCCCTTGAGATAGATTCTTCTCACTCTTTTTTTTCTTTTAATCTTTATTGGTACATTACATATATGCATCATGATTGCACTCCATAATGGGGATTTGTACCAGTATAAGACACAACTTAATTTTCATTTTTTCCCATAGCCCTACCCACCCTACCGCCCCCCCCATATACATAAAATTTGTTTCCTTACTTTTTTGTTACAATTTCATCATTTCCCCCCCTTCTTCCTATTTTACATTGAGCGTTTTCTATTTCACAATATATAACATACAATTCTAGGACTCATTTACATCTTTATTTTCTCATACCAAAGAAAAGATGCATCTTGCTTGCATGTTAGCTTAGCCTAAAAAGGTTTATGGATCCTGTGATGCCTAGGCTCCTATATAAGGAGGATGAGAATTTCTGGGCACAGAGCTTTGGTTTGGCAGGTTTTGAATGCTTCATGGATAAATAGATCCTTAAATTCAGGGAATCTTGATCCTGATAGTAACATCTAAGTACTATTAAATTTATATCATCAGTCTAGCTAGAACTCACTAGATGATCTAGGCTAACCTATGTTGAAACTACACAGCCTATCACAATAAGAGAACTATGTTGAGGTCCTTTGGTGTCCTATGAATATATGCATCACACATTTGGTACATTAATATGTGTCTGTCAGTATGGTGACTATGAAGCCCTCCATATTTCCTTTTATATGTATGTACATCTAAGGTTTACTATTACCTGAAGTTTCAATAATCTACTGGGGTCTTGGAAAAACATCACGTAAAGATATGAAAGCTTGCTATCTTTCAAAATACATTTGGCTCATGTCTTATTGATGGATATTTAAGTCATTTTAATTATCTGGATCCTGTAAATTACATTATGAGAAGCTTATGTGTGTGGTGGTTCAAAGCTTGTGAATTCATTTCATGGTTACATTTCTAGAGGTGTAATTTCTAAGTCAAAGGCAAATGTGCTTTAGATTTTTACTTTTTTGTCAATTTTCTGGCAATAGTGGCATAGTTTTCACTCTGCTCAGCAATATGAACATTATTTTCCATTCTACTTTTCAAAATAGTATGTTACTCTCTATTTGATAATAAATAAATGACATATAGAGATTTGGTGTTAATTTTTATTTTTTTAATTGTGAGTACAGCTGAGCATTTTCATAGTTTCATAGCCATTTGGATTTCCTTTTGTAAAACATCTGTTTATATTCTGACCTGATTTTCACTTAATTACTGCATTTTTTTCTGATTGTGTTTAGAATATATTTATATATTAAGAAATTGTCATTTTTGTAGCAGAAGTAGCATTTTCTCCTAATTTTATTGATGCTTTCTGGATTATTTTTCATTGTTTAAATTTAAAAGTACATTCTTAGTGCTTAAATGTTTTAGTTTTCTCTTTTATGGAATGTTTTCCCTTACAGTAAACCAGAAATTTTTAATCATTTAACTTAATGTTCACATCTCTGATTAATATGAAATTTAGTTTAGTGAAGATCAGAACTTTTCTTTGGTTGATTTTGGTTTACTTTGTTATGAGCTACAGATGTCAAGTTGACTATTGAAGTTATTTATTTCTTTATTTCTAATCCTTAATACACATGTTAAAATTTTTCCTCTGATTTCTGTGTTAGCTTTTTCTGACTTTCTAGTAGGTAGTAGCTTTTTATCTTTATTTTTCTAGCTATTTGTAATTTGTCCAAAACTTAAGTATTTTGAAATTCTCAAATGCTTATTTATTTACCACTAGTTTTCTTATGAATTTTTATTCCTCTTTCATTGTGGTGAGGAAAAAACTTCTGGATTCTTGTCCTCTTTTAGAGATTTCTTAAGGTTGACCTTTTGGCTTAATCAGACATATTATTCACAAATACTTTCAATGACCATACACTTTTTTCTTTTAGGATATGAAGATAACTGTCAGCTAAAGCCATATAACAGTGTCCCTTAGCTTTCTTTACCTAATTAAGTTTCATTTTTAATTGCTTCTGTGTAGAATGAAAAAGATGCCATAAAATCTCCTACTGTAATTAATGTATATCTATCAAAGTATTTCCTGCTTATTTCACTTTTGAATAACAATAATATTACCTGATAGACAATTGTCAAATGTTAAAATTTTGAAAGATTTCTTTTTTCCTGGAATTTAATTGTATTTGTTCTTTAGCACATGACCAGTCCTTTCTTTGGATTCTATTTATCAATCTTTGTATTTTCAAGCTTTCTGGGTTATCTTGTTCAGATTTGTCAGTTTATACAAAACAGTTTGGGTTCTGCTTTGTGATCCAAGCTTTAGTTTGTGTTAAGAGAGAACTGTGGCTTATTTTTGTCATAAATGAGTTAGTCAGTAGACCTATAATTTTATGTTAAGCTTTATTTTTCTCTTGACATTTTGATTTAAAAAAATCTATGTTTAGGGGCCAGGGATTTAGCCCAGTGGTTCTGGTCCCTGCCTTGCAAGAGCAAGGGCCTGGGGTTCGATCCCCAGGATCCACATACAACACTGGTCGTGGAGACTCACACTCACCAGCAATCAGTACCACATGCCACAGTGCTGGGTGTGGTGTCTCATGCCTGTAATCCCAGCACTCCAGAGCTAGAGGCAGGAGGCTCACCTAGGCTACATAGTGAGCTCAGGGCCAGCCTGAGCTACAAAGTAAGACCCTGTCTCAAAAAACCATATATATATGTCTAAAGTTTAATTTTTAATTTTGCATTTGATGCGTATGTTCTGTTCATTTCGAAAATTATTTTAGTTCAAGATTTATTTTTTGCAGTCATAAAGATATATATCTGATGTTTGCATATGACATTTAAATATCTACAAAAAAACAATAAATACCTTGAAATACTTTCCCTGCATTATTTTATTAGTTTCCAATACCCTAATTTAGTGGGCTTTATTGTTTTCTTATTGTTGAACTAATAAATATTAAAAATATCTATAGTTCAATTGCTTAAAATTCTATTTTCCTTCTCTTTCCATATCTTCAAACATGTCTGTTAACTTTTCTGCTTTTGTTTCAATTTTTGTAAAGGATTTCATTTATATATTTTCAGGCATTTTAGTATTTACATTATATTCTAAACTTTCTGCTTTTATTTTCATTTTAACCCTACAATACCATCAGCCAGTTTGGTTAGATTTTTCCAATTTACTTTTAAATGATAGAGTATATCTTTCTATTATCTTTGCAGGTGCCAATTATTTATATGTTGTATAATTTAGTTCTTCTCTATTACTTTCTTCATTTTTTCAAACTTTACCTTCTTTGCCTCCTTCATTTATTTTTTCCATGAGTATTTAGAACACTTTTTTTGTTCTCTGTGCTATTTTTAATATGACTTTATTCATTTTTCCTAACAATTTCTGATTCTTGTAGTATCAGTTTTCTCACTGATGTACTCTGGATGAATGTTTGATTTTTATTTTCTTATTTTAGCTTTCATGTAGTAAACAACATGATCTATTTATTATCTTGGTTTTCACATTTTTGAGCTTTCTCTTGGCGGTTTTGTTATTTAAAACAGTATTGAAAGAATACTCAGGGATCTTAAGCACAAAGAAGGTGTTCTGAGGGCTGAAGAGGAAATGTGTGTGCTTCCATAAACTTTATTCAGTTAAATAATGGTAAGAAATTATCAATATATATTTTTAAAAGATGTTAAAGAGAAATATATTTAATGCAAAGTTATATACTGACCAGTTAATACAAATGGCAAGACCAGATGCTTGTAGGAGCCAAGATTTGTATATCTCTTAGGAGTAGTGCTTTAGTATTTTATAATTCAATGTTCATAACAATATTATATAACTATATTGCCATTTTGGATTATTGATGTCTCTCAGTTATATCCGAGACAGAATTTCCACTTACATTTCTTGGTGTTTGATTGTTTATTGGTTGATTTGTGGTGAGATATGTGAAAAATAAGAATGTGTTGCTGTTTTAACACTGTTAAAACACTGAAAGAAATTTATTTATTTATTTATTTATTTATTTATTTATTTTGAGACAGGGTCTCACTTTGTGGTTCAGGCTGGCCCTGAGCTCAGCCTCAAACTCATATCACAGCAATCCTCCTGCCTCTGCCTCCCAAGTGCTGGGATTACAGGTGTGAGTCACCACACCCGGCACTGTGGTATGTGGTACTGGTTGCTGCTGGGCGTGAGTCTCCACGCCCAGTATGGTATGTGGTTACCGGGGATCGAACCCGGGTCCTTGCGCTTGCAAGACAGGCTCCGGAACCACTGAGCTAACTTCCCGGTCCTCACTTAAAGAAATTTAAACTTGTATAAAGATTTTACTTTCTCAGACAAAATTTCACTGACTCCTTGTTTGGAAGAACAAAGTTTCCAGGAAATAAGCACAAATTTGGAGAATGAAACAGTAAAAGTGAATGAGGAAAGAAGAGGAGCTGGAAAGGGAACTGGATCATAAGTTTTGGTTGAGTACAAAGACCTCTGGGCCAGACAGTGTGAGTGATCTTCCAAGGTCTTTCCATAAAACTGAATTAACCCTGGTAGCAAAACTAGAGAAAGACTGAACAAGAAGACTACAAGCCAATCTTTGATGAGCACAGATGCAAAAATCCTTACTAAATTATAATTCAACAAATTATTAAGATCAAACATTATGACCATCTCAACTCCATCCCAGGGATGCAAGCATGGGATAACATACACGAATCAATAAATGTAGTACATCATCTAAGTATAATCAAGAAGAAAATCCATCTGACCAATTCAAAAAAATGCAGAAAAAGACTGACAAAATCCATCACACCTTCATGATGTAAATAAAAACACTGATGAAAATAGTAGAATGTCACCTTAAGCTGACAAATCATAGATAACTCACCAACAGCCACTACATTCTGAGTGAGGGAGAAACTAAAAACACTCCCTCTAAAATGAGGAACAAGACATGGTTCACTCTTGTTCAACACAGTACTCAAAACTGTAGCGAGAGGAGTCAGGCAGTAGAAGACAAAATAAAAGAGATACAGGTAAGAAAAGGAGATTCTAAACTATCCTTATGTAGTTTGTATGATCCTTTACATAGAAGACTCACAAAACTCAAACACCAGTTGCTTGGAGCTAATCAACAGAATTAGCAGGAAGGAAGGAATTATTTCATTCTCTTACACCAGTAAAGAACCAAATGCAAAAGCAGTCATTGAAACAATTCCATTCACCATCGCTTCAAATAATCAGATAACTAAGAATCAACCTAAGCAAGAAGTTGAAAGACCTGTACTAAGAAAACTATAGACTCTTAAGAGAAAAACTGCAAATGTTGTTAGAAAATAGAAAGACATTGCATGTTTCTGGATAGACAATTAATATCATTACAATATATTTGCTATCCAATGCAATTTATGCATTTGATGCAATTTCTATTAAAATACAACAGCATTCTTTGTGGAACTGGAAAAATAAACCAAAGGTAAAATTTTCTATGGAACCAGGAGAGATCCAGAAGAACTAAAACAAAACAAAACAAAACAATAACCTGAACAAAAAGAAGAAACTCCAGATTTCAGTTTATATTACAAGGGTTTAGTAACAAGAATGGCATGATACTGGCACAAAATAGATGTGTGGATGAATATAACAGAAGATAGAGAATGAATCTCATATTTTCAGCTGCCTGGTTCTTTTTTTTTTTTTTTTAATCTTTATTGGTACATTAAATATACACATCATTATTGCACTCCATAATGGGGATTTGTACCAGTATAAGACACAACTTAATTCTCATTTTTTCCCATAGCCCCACCCACCCTACCACCCCCCATATATATAAAATTTGTTTCCTTACTTTTTTGTTACAATCTCCACATTGTCCTCTTTCACCTTATTTTACATTGAGCATTTTCTATTTCACAATATATAACATACAATGCTAGGACTCATTTACATCTTCATTTTCTCATACCAGAGAAAAGATGCGATATGTATCTATCTGTGACCTATTTATTTCACTTATGAGGATATCCTCAAGATATGTCCATTTAAGTAGAAATGATT